>VZTT01005777.1:114166-129715 GCA_013400855.1 Buphagus erythrorhynchus | reverse complement strand
GATGAATTAAACCCCATTCCCAACATAAATCCAAAACATAGTCCCATGCCAGTCACTAAAGAAAATTAACCCCAGCCAAAACTAGCACACTGAGCAACAAGTTTTGAATTGCTTTCTATGATATGGAAGGAACAAAATTCAGGCACCAAAGCTTTCTAGTTCTCATAATAGTACAGAGGGTCATTTTTTCAAATGGTTAGACTTTACCCCCAGGCTTTCAGGATTACGTGCTGTGTCGTTATCAAGAAAAATCTCACTGCATTAAGAAGCAGCCATTACTTTTAAAAAGAAAGAGACAATGGGGTTTTTTGTTAAAAACAAAACAAAACCAAGAAAGCTTTATCACATAAGCAGGCATACAATTATATGTGAAAATAAAGTATATAATGACAATTGACACTTCCCTAGCTCTTGTAATAATAAAGTATATAGTCAAGCCAATCTTGTTTACGTCATAGAAATGGTGTTTAATTCATCTGTGTCTTAAACATGTGCCTAACACCAAGTGTGAAACTTATGGAGCCCCTCACCTCTTCAAGTACCTTTGTAAAGTCAGGACATGCTTACAAAAGCCTATCTGTTTAAGCAAAATGAAGAAAGGCTTGACAACAGTTTAGGAAGTTATCCTGCCATTCCTACAATCAAATCTCATCCAAATATTTCACCCATTCAGTATCCTTTCTTTTGCATTAATTTGCTTACAGACCTGATGTTTATGCAACTCCTCAGAATTACTGAGTTGTAGGTAAGAGCAGATAGAATGTAAATACGCTGTACTTATATGGCAAAGGAACAAGATCATTCCCTTCTTGTTTGCTAACATTTGTTGTCATTGTTTCATAAACAAAAATTAAATTCATAAGCACCAACACCCTCTTCAAACTGTGAAGTCATCCCTGGTATCCAACACAAAACTTTCAGTACAGTTCAACACTCAACAGCTCCTCTCTGACTCACGTTACTTATCCCCACAAAATATATCTGTATGTCTGTCATGTCTGTGCTATGTAAATGGAGCCACTTCAGCATGCAGCTTTCAAAGGTAGTTTCTTTTAACTGGAACAGTACTGCTTCACAAGTAATTGTGCTTTATAGTAGATGAAGTCCTCAAAGAGAAAACTCAGCTTTTGTATAAGCACATATGATGAATGACCAGCAGAATCAGCTGAGTCAGTAATCAATGGCTGACTACAAAATACATATGTCTGGGAATCTAATAGATTGGTTTGTTTTCAGAAATCACATCTTACATTGAACGTGGTGTTTATCAGCATTAATCTTCAATAGTGGCTGCCAGTGGGGCTGTAACTTATTCATTTGAGTGAGATCCCTGATTGATGTTGTTCATACAAACTTCTATTCTCAAAGCAATATCTACATGGAAAAAACACTTTGCCATGATTAAGGGAATTATTGATGTTTCCCTTTTTAGTAACATCTCATCTAGGATTCACCAATAGCAGCAGATGCAGCAGCTTCAAGTTTTAGGTATTTGTGGCAGCATAATGGATTCAAAGCACACGGTGAGACTCCAGGCAAAACTTGCAGCACAGAGAAGCAGGAGTTTTGGATAATATCAATACAACTTCATGGCTTCACAGCTCTGTTTAAGGTCAGTCCCTTGATACTGCTGGTATGATATCCAAGCTGAGGCATAGAGGAACATTATTGACATCCAGGGAAACATCCATGTAGAGGAAGAGTAACCTCTGCTCTGCTCACTCTGCACTTCTCCACTGCCCCCATCCATGATCTCACCTCAAAACCAGAAAGTGTGGAGGGAACTTCCTTGGAGCATTTTACTTCTTACCTTAGGGACATTCTCCATATGCCAGAAAAGAAGTTTTAATGTCTCACTCATCTGAAGAAAATAAAGCAAAAGAGGGCATTCTTATTTATTTCTCTACCTTTATATCTACTTTAATATCCTACCCACCCACACAACTTACATGTCTAGGCAGCTTTTGAATTTCCTTTACAATATTTTAGCTTCTCTTCTTACAAATCAGCTTTAGTCCTGTATCTTTTTTAATCTGTAGTTTCATCATCGACCTTGCAATAGACATACATTACTGAAGGAAGTCTGTTGTTAGTTTCAAGGGATATTTGTTTGAGTGATTGTTGCTTTTTTATTGGATGCTAAAATGAGAGAGATTGGAAAGATTTTTTTCATTTAAATATACTCACACTTTGAACTGAAGTCTGCAATCTGACTGGCCTGGTCAAATATTAAGATCCATAGGAAATTTAAAATAACATCAATTCCATATTCCTCCATTTCAGTGAGACAGTGCACCTCTGAGTTACATATTTTAGCTTCCCAAGGGTTAATTATTTCAGCTTGGTAGTCTAATTCTAAATATCGGCCGTAGGTTTAAACCCTGGAGTGTGAATCTGAGAAATTGTCTTCTGCTAATCCAACTCCCCAGAGGCATTTTAGGTGATTACAGTCATTCTAGCTGTAATTTATATAATTATAGAAAATCTGATTTTTCTTGGTTGTCTTTTTTTCCCATTTGTCTCCTGTTGCCTGGCCTGAAATAGAAGGTAGAGATTTCATTTATGCTGCTAGATATGTAAGTGTATGTATTTTCCCCAAGCTGCTGTATTGATCATGGGATGTTGTGGTGATGTTTTACCGAGTGACAGCTTTAGAAAAACACATCTGTGCAGGTGTACATGAAAGTCAAGATAGGGAAATGAAGCAGCAAGACATGAATGATCACCCCTGCAAAAGTGTGGCAAATTGCAGGATACCACCATGTGGAGGCTACAGCCAGTGGTACACTCTGCAATTAACCAGTCCAGTGAATAGGACTGGAACTTGGGGGTGGTTTAACAAAGGACTACCAGTGCAGCATGCAATGTCTTTCCTCTCCAGGGGAAGCAAGCATTGATGGGAGAGGCTGGATAGCACAGGGAGGCAGAGGAACATTTCATTCATGAAGGAAGAAAACTTGGGTCTTGCATGCCTCTGAAATTTTCCTGTTTTCATGAAGACTTTTTTTCTGTCTGTATGCACAAGAAAATGGGCTCTCATCACAGCCCATTTTAGACCATCTTTCTCTCATAATGTGCTGGGATTTCTAGGAGATGTCTAATTACATACCCAAGCTATGCAAAGCCTTAAAGAGGTTGTATTGAAAACAAAACAAACAAACCAAACAAAAACAAAAACAAAACCTAAACCTAAAACAAACAAACAAAAAAAAATAAAACAGCAAAAAAACCCTGAAGTCTTTAGAAAAAGATTTCCGACAATAAATCCCTAGCAAAGCACAGAGACAATCACTATGCACAATACAGAAGATATCTGATTAATGACAGATATTTGGCACTAATTATTAGCAACCTTGTCAAAGAAATATTACATCACAGCCATGAAGTCTGCTTTATTCGTCTTTGTTATGGTCCATGGAGCAGAGGAAAGGAGCATTATGACAACAAAGGGACATGGAGAAGTCTATATACAGTATTATATGGATTGACAGTGATTTAATCAATGTTAAAAAAGTTGGAAAATATAAGCATTTTTAATATGTCTTAAGATGTTGGGAGAGGGTGGAGAAACATCTTATTTCCATTTGAAGATTTTATTCTAATAACATGTACCAATTTTCCTTGAGAAAGATGTAGATTCTCATAACTAGGATTCCCTCAGTTTTATTCTGCTTCTCCTGAGCACCACAGAGTGACTAGACTAGAAGAGATCTCATCTCCTGGGAAGGGCTCAGAATATTCCTCTGAGTATTCAGAGGATGCTTTATGTCCTGATGAAATGCTTGCACTACTTGGGAAACTTTTAAATGCTCATTAGAGCGCATTAAGGAGAGTGTGAGAACAACCTGATAGCTCTCCAGGAAATGCAAGAAACTGAAGTAATTGTAATAGATAGATAGATGGATAGATGCAATCCATCTCTGAGGATGTGAGGATGCGAGGATGCAGGTAGGGATGATGCAGGCAGGAGTTTAGTCTCCACCTCTGAAAGCACTGGATCTGAGAGAAGAAGGGAAGGAGAAAAGAACAGCTACTTCATGGATTTTTTTTCTATCAAAGCATGTATCTGTCCAAAAGCGTCCTGAAAAAAAAGAGATAGTATTTTTGTTGGGAGCTAGAGTATGTACTCAGAAGTGAATACATGACAGAACTGGGATTTTTTCCCTGGGAAGGATTTCACTGCTGCAGTTCTCCTTTGCACTCAGTTTCACAGCCTTGTGGCACCAATCACAATGACCCTTTGATAGCATAACAGATAAATGAGTCCTGTAGTGGTTTAGTTACTTAAATGAATTAGAAATCAAAAAATAATGCTTCCTTTTGATTTGTGATATTTTTATATTTATTAGAAATTGGTTAATATCATGGTCCACAAAGCTTAAGCCAGTAGAGTCCTTTGGATTTCTTCCCATTCTTCCATTCCAAAAAATAACAGGTGAATGACATATGATGTGTTTTTTAAACTGGGAAATATTATTCCTTATCAATTTGCTTGCATTAAGGAGCAGGTAATATGATATGGTCAGAACAATATTTATTTGTAGCAGCTCATGACCTCTTCATTTATACAAATACTTATGACTCATATTTCTTGCCTTCTCCGTCTCTCACTCCCCAATAGCTTTATTTTTATTACAAGCTTTTATATTTACTATTAGTCATAAAACACTTTCAAGTAGATCTTTAGGTGCTGTCACCTGGATCTGACCCTCTAAGTTCCGTCTGTCCCATTCAAAAATAGGCAATGAGTGACTGAAAAGCAGAAGAAAAGTAATAACAGCTAAATCATCAAGTAGGTTGTTGCTTTTCCTACTTATCCCTCCCCACCTCACCCCCACATACTAAAGAAAAAAAAATCAAGACAGGCAAGGTTTTCAAATCACATATTCCTTCAGCAATAATAAGGTGGTTGATGCTTAAAGCCTCTCGCCAACCTTAATCCCTAAATCCCTTGCATGCCATAGCAAATTGAAATTCAGTTTGGGCTGTCCAGCCTTGTAAAGACAAACCATCCTTCATCAAAGAGGTGTCTGTGTTGATAAATTGCTCCCTTCATACACATGACACTATCTCTAAAAGTGATTTGTGTACATTAGGTCAGCAGAAAAAGATGAAACGAAAAACCCTTAAGAGTAAACTAAGATGAAGAAGAAAAAAGATTACTTGGAGCAGTCAAGTAGCTTTTTACAGAATCAAATTTTGGGAAGAATCATTCATCGTAGTCTCTGTAAAACACAAATCCTGCATATAGGCCCAGCAGACATGACTTACCATGGATGTAAAACCCACTGTGGAATTGCTCAGATGTGTTTGCAAAGCTGTTGTGGGGATGGAGTTCAGGAGGGCAAAATACAGAGCAAATAGAATGAATTCTTCTGTTTTCTGACTGAAAGCAAACATATTACATCATTAACAAGTATTTTGGTTCCTGCTGTTCTAGTGCAGCTAGGATGAAATCTTAAGATGTTGTTGTGTTTTATCCAATGCACAAGATCATTTTTCTCCTAGAGACGCACAACTCTGGCTGCTGCTGTTGCTGCTGTCTTCCAGTTGGAATTTGTGTGTCCTGAGTAGCTATTCTTCACTGCTTTTTGCAGTGCTCCTAAAATAACATACTTTGAGAAAGGTTTGTTCCTGCCCTAGGTTTCCACAGCAGCTAATGCTTAGGATGTAAAATGCTGCTCCTGGCACTTCAAAGGTCTCTGTTTTCCTCATTAAGAAATCTAAACAAACAAAAGCTGAGGGAAATTGAATATGCAAAAAGTAGAGGGTTAAGTAAGGATTTCACACAAACAAAATTCAATGGAATTGAAAGGTGACAATCTGATAGTATCTGTTTTAATAGTAACATTCTGTGTTGCAGTGATTAGCAGGTGAATACCTATTTTGCACTAATTAGAAGCAAAAAAGGCTTGTTGAAGAATTTACTCTGCAGGTTCTCAGCCCCATATCATAAGGAGCAAAAGAGTATTTTTAGTATTCCTGTGTAGAAAACCCTCTCTTTTCTCCTGCCACAAAAATCCCTCAGACCTCAGGCTCTATAATGAAGACTGGAGACAGGTTATGGTGGAACTAATTTTGCAGCTGTGTTTTGAACCTGCTTCAAGTCCCTTTCTCCCACTTCCCACAGCCTTCCCAGTGGTATTGTGGGCACTTCACAAGACTGGCCACTAGACAGAATTTGCCTGCCTAAAATAGCTCCCTGAGGACCATCAACAGCAAAGACACCAAAGAGAAATCCAAACGAGAAAAGAGATGATTCCAAAAGTAAGCAAAAGTAGAAATATGTGGCAAGTCTATATGTATGTCCCTGAAGGTAATCAGATCAGACATAAGAATTATGCTGATCCCTACACAGATCCTTTGTCTCTCCTTAAGGCTGATAACTCACATCTCAAAGAACCTTGACAAATAGAAGTGATTGACACTCTCCTCATTCAGACCTGATGTGCCTCAACCATTTTTCCATAATTCAGTTTTGTATGCATGATTTGAGTTCTTCTACAATGTGTTGCTCAGAGAATTCATATGGCTTTGCACACCTGATTAATTACTTAACTAATCCTGTTTTTTTTCCACTTTGCAAATCAGAACCTCAAGTAAATTCCTCAATGCAGGCTGCTGCACTCTGATGCTTATTTTAAATATAGTATGAGTGGAGATGTGACTAAACATTGTGTCTGCTTTCTTAATTTGCTATTGATATAAAAGCAAGGAAAACAAAACAAAGGCCGAATGGGGTGATTGAGGGGTCCAAAGCAGAGTAGAAATCAGAAAGGAAAAAGGGCCAGCCTAAATGTATGGATGCTTGGATGGGTGAGACTCAAAATTCCCATGTCTCCACAGCCTTATCACCTTTCTACTGTCTTTTGTATGTGCATATATGTGTATGTGCATATATTAATATCTGTAAGTGATTAAATGATGCCATTCAGATATTTAATTTATGTCATGCCCCTGAAAATGTTTCTTGTAGTATTAGAATTTTTGCCAATGAAGAGTTTTCATACCTATATCTTCTTTCACCTCTATTATCTGTGGAATCCAGAAAATTAGTATATTTTCTGTCATTTCTATATGCTCTTTAAATTTGTATATTTGGTTTATAATTTAATTTTGATATTCAGTTCAGTCCTCCCAAGGGATTTCTAATGGAATTTCAGAATATCTATTAGTTAAAATGTTGTTCCTATTGATAGATGTTGATTTTTTTGTGTCATGCATTAGCAGCAGTCACTTTACAGTACCTTAGAGAGGTTTGTTAGACCAGACCCTCCACGCAGACTTGATTTGACCTGTGATGGTCTGTAGCCCAAAGATCTTGTAATTTAAATAATCAGGAGAAATGGAAGGTGGGAGTGCAGCATGGGAAGTGTCCCAGCTCACAAAGACAGACAGAGGGGCAGAGTGCTGGATTCACAGCACAACCAGACTAAGCTCAGCTAAGGTGCCTCACTGCAGACTGCTCCTTACAGGCAGCAGACAGAAAGGAAGCCCACAGCAGCCAGGTCAGCCTGCCTGAGATCCGAGTCTGCTATGAGTGTCTTCCCATGGACTAATAGGGAGCCAAAGGCAACTGTGCTCCCAGCCACAGAGGTTTCCTTGATGGACAGGAATCCTTTAAAGCTGCATGATTGGTGAAAGATGCTGACGGCTCCAAGGGTTCAGCACAGTCCTGAGTCTCATGGGAATAAAGTTGCTAGATGGCTTTACAAATCAGGTCCCACATTCCACCTTTCAACTACTTCTGATTGCCATAATGTTTACAGCAAAAACAATTTCCTGGTCTTCTTTTGCCCCTGAGCAGTCCCTCTCCCACTCCCCATTCCTCTTGACCTTGTCAGACCTACTTTATCTCTGCTGGTCTCATAGTTCCCCATCCCTGCCTGTGGGAGACCAGAACATTCCTTTGAATGGTCTGGCTCAGACCCAGAGACCTGAAAACACCTGGAGTTTTGATCTTAGCCCTTGGGAACGGCTGCCGACATTGAGAGAAGAATCACAACCCACAAAAGTTTAAATAGTGTAGAAATAAAGTAGCTGTAGGATGAAATTTAAAAATGTACAGGGGGGGTACAGGGGGGTCTGAGGGGACAAGATGGAGGAACCTGGGCGTGCCCTGTCCTTCTTCCTTCTTCTTCTTACCCTCCATCTTTCTCCGGGGTGGTGGCATGCTTTGATTGGGTTTTACTGGGAGCACACACTTCAATATTAGAGATAGGTATTGGAATAGATTTGTAAACATAGTATACGTAAATTTCTGTATAAAAACTTGTGCCATCCCCTGAGCGGGTAGAACCTCGTGTTCTGCGGTGCCAGAAGGACCTGCAGTGCTGCCGGACTCGACCTTGTAAGATAAGAAAATAATAAACCAAATTCCTGAGACCGTGAACTGATTCTTCAGTCTGCATCATTACAGAAGACAGAGAGACCTAAAGCTGGGAAAGATTTTTCCTGGATCTTGGGGTCAAACTGACCTCGAATTCCCATCCCTGCCCACCCAGCCCAGGGGTTCATCTCCAGGATTGCTCAGGACTGGGCAGAGAGCCCCCCGGGCTCCCTTGGAGTAGCACCCATGGCAGCAGCTGTCAGGAAACGCTGAATGCTGTGCACACTCCGTGCTTCCCAGAAGCCAAACACAGCACCCGTGCAACACCCACAGCCTTTCCAGGCCCAGGTACCAACAGCTCTTTGTCATCCCCAGCATTAGCCCCACCAGCCCTGGGCTGTGCAAAAGGTTCTGCACTCACAGGTAAAAATCCCTGCTGAGGTCTCATATTCACAGTCATCCCCCTGCACAAAACTGTCCCCACCTCCTCTGTATCTTGGAGTAGTAAACCATTTGTTTAATCTCTTTGCTTTTCCCTGACTGCCAGTAATGAAATGCTGCTCTTTCTGAAATAATTTCCTGACTATTTGCTGAGATTCATCTCCGACATTTCATTAAATATGATCATTTAACTGTACAAGTACAAATGTATTTTTAATTTAGCTTACTGCAGATATTATAGATGTGGGGAAATGAATTTGCATTGCTCTAGGACAAATATATCATTCAAATATGAATGCCACAAAAGAACAAATTATTAAAAATTACTGAAACTTCCACAAAGATTTATACTTAACATTTCCATTTTCAATCTCAGTGCCAGGGAAATGTATAGCTTGTCACTATATCACACATGATGTTATGAAGAATGTTTGGAAGATTTTCCTGGGAATCTTTATCAACATTTCCGTCTTGGATTTCGTGTCAAGGAGCAAAATCTGCTTTCAGGGAGAAAGGTGAATTCAGCTGGGGTTTGTCTGGGAAAACTTGGCTTATCAAATAGGCTTTCATTAAAGAATTCCATGACCACACATAAAAAGAGATATTATTTTAATGAGGATAAACCCAAAAGAATAGAAATAGATTAAATATTGATTAATTTATCCAATGCATCTTCCATCCATAATATATCCAATTATGTCAACTGTATGTTTGTAAACTAGCAAAGTTAGAAAAAAGAAAAAAGATAAAAAATTAACCCCAAGTTGGTTACAAAGAGAGATTACTTGGACCCCAATATGTGTTTCAGATATTTTTGAATTTCAAGAGAATTTGGAAGTGAACTGTTTTAGGTTAGATTGCTTGGATTTTTTTCATCCTTTTGGGACTAAACACTGTTGTTTAGGAAGAAGGCAAAAGAGTTACCATCAATATACTGCGTGTTTTAGTATTAAAGTTATATATATTAGAACTTTAATATTAGCAAAACTTCCAAACATCCAGTTTTGAAGAATCTTGCTAATCTCTACATAAAGAGGAGAAAAATAAGGCAGGCTCTGCTCCTATGTATCACAGTTTGCCTTTTAGAAGATATATTACTTAGAAATGCATTGATAAAAACAGTTTATTCAAGTGGTGTGGTGAAATTTCAGCAATGTATTTCAATCTGTCCTGGTCTTGATGGCAGGACTTCAAACATATTTGAATCTTGGGCCGTAATTTCTGTACAGTATGGGGAGCTCTGGATTATAATCCTTTTGTTTATATGTCAGAGGAATAGTTGCAGTAACACAAAAAATCAATCATATGCTGGAATTAATATTTTATCATGTTCTGTTTTCATGAAATGTAACGTTTTCTTAACTGTATTCCATGAATTTCTCTCTTTTTTTCTGTATCTATTTTAGACATTTATTAGCGTTTTGAACATAATTTCTCTACTTTCACAAAAAACATTACAACACAAACACTTCTGATGTCTTTTCAAAGCTTGAAACATTGACTTGCAGGGTGGTGGCCCCTCTGTGACTCAGAGCTTCCAGATCACTTCCTCACAAACTGAAGGCCATCATTTCATTGAAAAGCTACTCTCCTTGGCTTACAACTGTGTGAACTGTGTCTCTGAAATTAATTTTGAAAAATTAGTTCAAGATGAGCCTTTCAAATTGTTATTGTAAGTAGACCAGAGCCATATGCCTTTTTTCCAGTTAATTTTATAGTCAGATCATAGTGAAGTGAGTTTAGGATGCTACACATAACGTCTATTTAATTTTGGTATATGTTGTGAGGAGACTGGAGGTGAAAATTCGTCTGAATTCATGTCAGTCTGGTTCAGCACATTTGAAATTAATTTACTCAGTTCTTCATAGTTTCCCAGTGGACACTTAGGCATGTCCTACAGAAGGGCACTTTGCTGATTTCTGTGTGGGAGAGGACAAAATTTTTATTTGCTGAGAGATGACATTGTTTCAGTACTAAGGAAAAGTGGCAGAACTGGGAAACAGGCCTTCCCTCAGAATGCTCAGAGAAGAGACAGGGGCCTTGGATTTTGAGAGCCAGCAAATTGCAAACACTTCCCACTGACTGGTCTTGTCAGGCTCCTCATGAAACTTTCATCTCCTTCTTTCTAGTCCTGTGTGCTGGGTGGTGGGGTGGGATGGGATGACAAGCTTGCTTGTGGATGGGGCCAGAGACCAGGAGAGCAATTCCTACCTCCACTCCTTATATGCCAGATGAGCTAAGAAAATCCCTTCACAGAGTTTCAGCTCTTGTCACATCACCTGAATTTTTCTGGACTATACTTTACAATTTCAAATGTGGCAAAGCAGCCTCTTGAAGCAGTCTCCCCATCTTCTCATGAAGAACACATTGCACTAAAAGTACAAGAAAACTTCGCCAAGTGTCTCAGTTACTCAGCTGTGGTCACATTGGAAAAAATATGGCTGACAACAAAACTATCAACATGCACAAAACAACAAAAAAGGCATTGCCCTTAGCAGCACAATTGTTGAGTCATTTCAGCAGCTTTTCCCTCAGTTTTTCTAGATTATTTATACTCTGTGCATCTGTAGTCTGATTTCTATTTTGATTGTTCAAATACGTTTAAAAGTCTGGCCTTGGGTGTTCACAAAAAAACTCCTACGAAGTTCAGTCACAACTTAACCGGAAAAACACAGAGGAGAAACTTGGTAAGCAATTTAGGATTCAGCTCAACTTCATTTTAATAAATTTCTTCCCTGAGACACAATCAATCATAAAACTGATGTCTTGCTGGAGTGTCCTCCCAAACTTTACCTGATAGGAAAATAGATGTCTTGCCCAACAATACAAAGAGATGCTTGAAGGGTCATACCATAGGTTTCATTGACTGTACAAGAAGGCCCACATCAGCTGGAACAAGGAGCACAGCTGCACAAATGACCACACTCCTCCCATCTGAGAGGTCAAATGCCAATAATATTGACATGAGAGGAATTAGAGGTAATGGTTAATGGAGACAGGATCCTTACTCTTCTAGAAGATATTTGCCAGGGTCACTAGGTCTGTGTGCAGCTGAAAGAATAAGCAATGCAGCCAAGTAGCAAATATGTAAGCCAACACAAGTAAATATTTCTATCACAAGTAAATATTTCTATCACACCAGTGGAATGGTTCTGGCCAGCAATAGGACCATGTTTTGCAGTTCAAAAAAATAACTGAAGAAGGGGAAACCAGAATAATCATGCTGTAATAAATTAGGTTTGTGATTAGAAAGACTGTAATTCCTGGGTAGTGGAAATAGAAGATGCTTGAGGAAATGCCAAGTTAAGGGAGTTAAGTACCAAATCTCATTGAATTTCAACTGCCATGTTAGTTATCTAATTGTACTGCAATAAGAAAGCTGCTTTAAAGACCCTACAGCATTTTTTAATGCCAGTAACTTTTGACAAAGTTTACTTGGAATTTTTTTTCCCTTTTTATCCCCAAGGATCTTATTTTCTGAGCAGTGAAGGAGAAGCCCTCTGCCTCAGCTTTTTCCATGGTCTCTGCGAATTGTTAGTGTTACACTTTGTTTACTTTCCAGCACCAGCTTATTTCCAGCAACAACATGTATTCCTCAGTATTCGAACCTGTTCCAGGATACATGGAGTAGAAGAAAGCAGAGGCGGGTTTTAAAGTTTGGATTTTTTTTTCCTTAGGATGGAGCTAGTGGAAGAATTGTCTTGATATTTGACCAAGCAAATTATGCCAGCTAGTAGGTGCTTTAATTTGTATGCCTGAGGCTTAAACAATGCCACATCCACTTAGGGACCTGAGCGTTACTGCTCTGCTCCTGTTACAGTTTGTGATATCGGATCGTGTTACTGTGGATATGTGTCTGTAAGTCCTACTGGCTACATGTGTGCTTGTGGATGCATTTCTAGCATGGCGATGGGAGACAAAAAATAAATCTAAAGATTATGGAGAAGCAACGATTTTTGTAATTTAAATAAAATGATCCATTGGTACATGTTTTTGGACCAAATGAACAAAGATGTCATGAGTAATCAAAAGTTTAGGGTCTAGAATTCCTACTAATCCGAAGTGATCTTGAATGCAGGATGTCAAAAGCTTTAAAATTGATAAGAGAACAGCCCTAGATCAGCATGACATAGCAAACAACCAGTTGAAGTGCTGAGCTAAATAAGCCACACTAACATGTCGGAGACCTTATTTATTTATTTTTAAATGAATTAATATCTACAGCTTTTCCCATCAGGGTATGTCCCTTAAAATGTCCCTTATAATTTGTTTTATGGATTTGCAGCATGTGAGCATATTTTAGTGAGATACAAGTCATCTAATTACATGTTTGTTTCAAGTACATCATGAACGTTCCGAATGTTCTGGTTATCAGCTGCAGCATCACAGGAGCATGTAAGTTACTCCCAGTGCTCAGTCATCTTCTACAAAAAGTTACCACCACAAACTCTCTTACCTACTGAGGGTAGCCCTAACTCTATTTTCTCATCTGCCATTAATGCCCTGCCCCAGTGCTGTCACTGTTATTACGATGTGACTATAGATTTGTAGAACTGGGAAAAGAGCACCAAATTCATCAAGGCCAAGTATTTTCATTCTCCTTTCCCTATGTAAACATGTTTGTTATCTACTTGATAACAAGTACTGAATGAAACCTATTATGGAGTTATTGCCAACAAGGGTCATGGTATTTTATGTTATCAAAGCAGGACAATAACAATAATAAGTATTTCCATAATGCTGCCTCTACAAAAATGAGGAAATCTTTGGACAGATAAAACACAGAGCTGAATGCAGGAGATTTGAGTTCTGTTAGTAGCTCTGCTGCAGATATCTTCTGTCACCATATTTGACTGAGTCACTGTTTGAATGCATCTTTGTCCTTCTGTAAAACAGGAATATTGCCATTTGCAGATGCAGGTATTTTTGGTCACCATTTTGGAGGAACTCTTTGACTGGGATGCCGTGAAATGTCATGCACTGAGATATTTTAAGCCTCCTGGCATTTAAAAATGTGCAGGTGAAGCTCCTGTGGAAATTCGATTTAAATTTATGTCAAGCAAAGTTTTTTTAGATGCAGTGCTGATTTTCTACTCAGAGGCAATGAGTTTGTCTATGCTTCACACTGATCTGTGATAATGGCTGCAGTTAAAACAGTGACAGCAACATAGTAATAGTCTTTGTAATAGTGAAGCTTACCCTGTACTGACAGATAAAATACTGTCAAATTCAGATAACTAGACTCCATTGCCTTTTTCAGTCACTGAATGAACCATCACACAGACAAGGCTTCCATAATTTAGTTATAAATGATCCATTAACCCATATAAGCATCATTTCAAAAGCAGAAGCCTAATAATGATTATAAGAATGGTAACAGCAACAAGAGAATTAAAAGAAGAAAGACTTGCTTGCCGGGAAGAAATATGAGTGTATTGCTCATAGTCAATACTATATGCCAAAGAAAATGCCAGTATTTTAATTTACTATGCCTTTACGGTGCCATGGAGTAAAGCCAAAAATATCTATAAAGACAGTGTACTGTCAAGTGGTTGGCACCGTTTTCATCACCAAGGCCTTCATCTCCTGTAAGATCTGCACACACGCTAGATCATACCCAAGCTTTGGGAAACCCGGGCAAGGAGGAGAGGGCAGACTCTATCAGAATTTGAACACATTGCCTGCCACAAGCCTTTGTCCTGTGTGGATGATAAATAGTCTGTAGATGTGACCTATAAGATCATAAAGTAAGAGAGTTTGAACTCTGGTAAAATTATATCAATAATTTCATTAAGAAATTGGTGAGAAGAAATACCGAATATTAAGCATAGCTCTAGGTTAAATATTAGCAAGGAATCTTCTATCCATCACCTCGGGTTCAAAAATAAATATATTAGAGACAACTCCATTTTGTCTGGAAAAATGGCTCTTACACTTTGCCACAGAACCGACTGAGCTGAAAAGCAAGTAAATCTCCAGCTAAAGTGAAAGTTTTAAACCATCATCAAAGATCTGAAACTTCAGTGGTTTTGCATGCCCCTCTTTATTTTAGAAGGCTCTGAAATAAAGTTCTGAGCAAAATCACCTTATTTTTGTGAACAGCCACTGGTAAAACACCAAAGAAGATACTTGAAAACCTATTTAACATTGTATAGCAAGTGCCCTTCAGGTCCTGCATAACAAATCAACAGGTAAATTGTAATGACAGAGTCATTTTTAAGGGGCAGGTTTTCAGTGTATTCACTTTGGTACAATTTTCTTCTTGTCATTTTTTGGAAAAGCTTATTATCCACTATTTTCAGTCTTTCATTTGTTTTTAGCTTTTCAGTCTTTTATTTATAAAGTGATACAAGCAAATACTTTCTGCATATATCCTCTCTTGCATAAGACATGAGCACCACTTTTTGTTATGCCTTTCTTGAAACAAAAAAGAAAATTGTAAAGTAATATTTTAAAAATCACCCAGTCTCATCCACTGCTGCAGTAACTTTATTGTATTCACCCAGCTCCATGCTTCCAACAGAAATCTTGTTAAATGCAAGTTGGAATGATATATTAATTCCACTAATGGGTAACTGTGTTTAACTGAAAAAACAGCCTGACTTACCCATGCCTGCTCAGACAAAAAGCAATAATGTCAATTTGGGATTTCTTCCAAAAGCCCCTTCTTCTTCCTTCTTCTTCCTAGTTTCAGGTAGTAGTTTTTGGTTAGATAGTACTGCACTGTGAGCCACAGGTGTTTGGTTATTAGGTCAAAAGTATAAATAATGTAGGTGTTA
>VZTT01005777.1:72863-107853 GCA_013400855.1 Buphagus erythrorhynchus | reverse complement strand
ATTTGCTGTGATGATCAGTTGCTGGAAAGCTATAACAACAAGAAGCACAAAAACATGTCATAGAGCATTGGCTGCAGGTTTGTGTTTCTCAAGAGCAGCAAACAATTAGGGTGGTGTGTCATCAAAACTTTCACATCAACAAAGCAACACATTTGCTTTAAATGAGACAAAGTCAAATCTACTTAAAGGAAACCAGAACTGGAACATTCTTCTGTAGTGCAAGCCACTTCAGGACGCCAGACTGTTTGAGAAGAGTATGGAAAGACCCCATGAGGAATCTCTAGTTTCTTTCTGCAATTCCTGCTTTTTGCCTTCTTCATGTCAAATAAGTCTCTGCTTATAGAAACAAAGTTTTGTGAAATCTGGTCTCCCTTCTAAAGCAGATGAAGCAGCCTGAGATATCTTCATCTTTCTTGTTACAGGATGTCTTAAGAATGACTGCTGTGTAGAAATGAGTCTGTTTGCTCCATTATAAAGGAATGCTGCATTTCTTAAGCTCTTCAGCCACTCCACTCTCCTAACCATTTGCTGCCTCTGGAAGCTGACTGTGTTCAGGGCTCTCCTTGTTCAGAGTAAGTCTGACGCACTCATTGAGCACCCAAGATGAACTCGAATATTTGGTTTGCTGGCTGCCACAAGAGCATCTGCCTCACAAACAGTATGCACTACGTGATTTTATTGCCCACTCTCTCAGTATCAAAAGCAAACACTGCCTTCTGGCATGCACTCCCAAGTATCTCATCTGTAAATACTAAGTGAATTGTCATTGAAATATACAGCATAGCCTTCTCTTACGAGAGCTAAAATGTTTAACACATGGGTGAGTCCCCTCTGGGGGACTAACACTTGGCAGAGCTGGACTCCCTTAATAACGTGTTGTTCTCCAATGGAATGACTACAATAGATAATACTAAGTGGATGTAAGTGAAAGGCATGATGGTAAATACTTTGTTTATTTTTACTTACTTCTGTATGTGTGCACACACATGCAGCAGTGTGTGTCTGTAGGGAGTTCAGGCTTCTTGGCCTTCAGAAAATAGGTGGAGCTGCAAATTCAGCACCACAATTGTTTGCACTGCCTTAAGCATTAATTCCCCTGTAACAGAGGAATTTCAGAACTGACCCTTAGGGCAAGTTTATAGTTTATACCACCTAGCTACTGCCAGGCAGTGGGAGCTGTGATTCAGCTTTGTATTTAAAATTCATTTTTGTCTTAATTATTTGCTGTTAACTTAGGTTGTCAGCATTTTGCAGGAGTGTGTGCATGTGGATGTGGGTGTGATGGTGTGTGTGTGAGAGAGAAAAGAGGCAGACTCAGAGTGTGACTGAGCATTAGCCCATTTAATGAGTGTTGTGGCTTCCTCCTTGGTGACCAAGGCACAGGAAAGCCATGGTGTGCTTGGGAAGGTAGCCACATTTGCCTTCTCTTGGAAGTTTTATCCAGGAAAGGTGAATTTGAACAGATTGGCCCACCCTGAATAGAACTATAAATGATGACTGTACATCTGGAGAATGACCTGCAGGAACAGTAATATCACAGCAAATGCAGCACTTGAGTGTCACACATATAAAGGGATGCAGTTTTAGCCCATGCTTTCTTCAAGGCTGACATAAATATCTTCATTAAATTAATCTTAAATTAAATTAAAGTTTGATCACCCAAAATATAGCCTATTGAGGTAGTGAACTCTTAACATGGCTTGTCATTGGACTTTTTGGGCCACTGAAGCCTCTCCTGAGCCAACTTTTGAAACATTGCTATCCTCATATCCAGCTCCCCTTAATTTTATTCAAGGGTTACATGAGGGAAGTTTTGGAATATTGGAAAATTACAAAAGCTATGTAGCTTCAGTCATTCATGATGTAAAAGGTAATTTATTTTGACTTTTTGGTCCTATTTTTTTTTCCTTTTGTCATACCAGTATTAATAGGTGATTCTGTTTACTTCATTGAAGGTAGTCAGTTGTATCCACAATTGGTGCCCACAGATGCAGCTCCAATGACTTTGATTTGCAAAGCTGTGGATTTGGCCCATGTTCTCAGCGGACCAATTCCAGATACAAATGAAGGTTAGAATCTAACGCAACAAGTATCCAGAATGGTTACAGTTTTAATTGTGGGAATTACTTGTGTAGGGACATTACACTGAAATTTGATTATAGCTGCTTCGACAAGTGTAACACTCTGTAGGAAAATCAATCCTGTTTCTGTAATGAAGAAAAACAAGTCATTTTCAAAAGGAAATATGATTATACATTCACAGCTTAGGTTGAAGAAACAGAAGGCAGCTTAATACAGTGCAGGCTTGCTCAGAGGGAATATCCACTCGCTGAGGCCAGCATAACAAGATTGGATTCCAGTTTAATGTGGTTGTGACTCAAATCCCTTTGGAGAGTTTGTTTGACAATCTGACAAAGTTATCTCAAGAAAAATAGGTTAAAAAACATAAACTTGACTTCAGTAACTGCATTTCCTCTTCAGCATGTAGAGTATTTTGCCTGGAGGCCCCTGCAGCCCGAAGCCCCATAGGTAATACCACTTTGTGCCTTTACATAAACCAAAATGTTTTAGCAGGCATTTTGCTCCCAGAAAACATTTGCCATGTGATCTTAATATGGGGAAATAAGGTCTTTCTGATCTCTCTATATGAAAAAGAGAATATGAAGGAGATGAAGTGTAACTGTTGTTACTGCAAGGACATGGGCTCATTTCCAGTAATTTCTAACTACTGTTTTAGTTATATTTGAGTAGATGCCTAGTTCCCTCATGATGCATTTCAGAAATCCCAGTTTAAAGTTGAATCCCCACACTTAGTGTCAAAGCAGAACGTGCTAAGTGGAAGTGAATGCACAGCACTGCTCTGCTTCCGCAGATGGGAAATGGAGGCCCAGAGAAATGTGCCATGTTGCCTTTGGGGCTAATTGCTTAGTCACTGGCAGAGTCAAGTCGCTCCCACACTCTGTCTTCAGGCACAGTCACAGAGTAGCAATGGCAGTAATTGGAGCCTTCAAGATATTACAACCTCTAACTATTCATTACTGTCCTCAGTTGTCATTTACCATCTTTCAGTGGGTGGTTACCAGCTCACAGTTGAGCCACCAGAACAGATTATGTAAATCTTAAAGATTCAAAGCCTAATCAGACAGGTCTTCTCAAGTCACCTTCATCTCCTATGAGGAAAAGCTGAGGGAGTTGAGTTTGTTCTGCCTTCAGGAAAAAAGGTTCCAGGGAGACCTTATTCTGGACTTTCAGTACATAAAGTGGGCCTATAAGAAAGGTGGAGACAGACCTTTCAGTAGGGCCTGTTCCAACAGGACAAGGACTAATGGTTTTAAATTAAAAGAAGATCAATTTAGATTAGATATAAGGAAGAACTCTTTTATGATGTGGTTGGTGAACCCCTGGAACCATTTGCCCAGAGAGGTGGTGGATGCCTCATCTCTGGAAATATTGAAGGCCAAGCTGGACAGGACTCTGAGCAGCTTGATCTAGTTGAAGATGCTGCTGGTTTTTGGAGGGGGGTTGGGCTATATCACTTTTAATGGACCCTTCTAACCCAAACTAGTCTATAATTCTACTGTCTTGTCTCTGATTTAGGTTGAGCTGGATGAACTGAAGTAAGTGTGGCATGGGATATTTTTGGGAGCACAAATAGCATGACAATGACAGCAGACTGTCCTGTCTCCAGGGCATCAGCTGAGGAATACAGAGAACACAAGCTTCATGAGGTCTCTGAAACCAACTGAAGATGACCTCAGCACAATATTGCAGTGACCCAAGATGTTGATAAAAAATCAGGATAGGTCACAGGACAGAGAGAGAGGATACATACTCAGCTGAACAACTTTCACTCTGAATTCCTGCATGGCTCACTCAGATCATGAGCTGGAACCCTTCCAAAGAGCATTCTGAACTTCAGCATTGTCTTGCTGAAGTTGCAATCAATCTTGGCCAAATTGATTCTCATCCAAATGCTAAGAGTAAAGAGCTGCCACCTCTCAGAGAGTTTAAGTCCCTTTCTCCTCAGTGTTCAGTAAATATCACTGGTTGGGTGGGCACATTCCTGAGAAACATCTACAAGGTGATGTTTGGGAACACTTCCTTTCAGAAGCTCTCCTCATACTCTGGATCTCCCTATATTTTAAGTATAACCTTCTGTTGTGGTTATAGCTCTTCTCGCAGTCACAGATGCCTCAGGAAACAGGAACCTGCCATTTCTTGGCCTTACTGCGCTCCATTTAATCAGCAATGAGAGAAGGTTTGGCAAAATAATTAGTTCTGTCCTCTGTTCTCTGCTCATGGAGCCCAGCATGAAACACCAAACTCTAGGCATCACATCTGCACTCCTCCATCACCAGGTTGTAGCAGAAAATGTGCGCTTCCAGGGACAGAGCCAACAACAGATCCATGTTGCTACCGACTGCATCCTGGAACTGTGAAGCCCTGACCTGTTGTGACATTAAAACAGTGCCTTGCTTGTGACATGGTTACTTTCTAGGGTTTTTCCTGTGGCAATAACAGCCTCATAAGCAGAAGCTAACTGTCCTACCACAGTGCAGCAGGCCATCATCCCAAACTACACCTGAGAGATGAGAACGAATGGCATATGGGATAAGCTGCACTCTGGGCTATCTCAGGGCACCAGCTGACATAAGCACTATCTGATGTGCTGTGAATAATTCAGCAGGAGTGCATGCCTGTCTGCACCAAATTTGTATGGCCAGGTGATCCAGTAATGCATAAATCCAATCTTAGCGATCATCTGACCACAGCCTAAATGTTCAATGCTTGGCTGTATCATTAATCTCACTGTGTGATTTTAGACAAGTCATTTTCCCTTCCCTGAAAATCACTTTCCCACAGCTGGAAAATGGGACATAAGAGGTTCCTGTAAACCCATATCTCTTGGGGGCTTACTGTCCCACTGCAGGATGTAAGTAAATTCTGTTTGGTTAGAACGAGTGTTTGCAAAGAAACAGTAATAATAAAATTTTTAAAAAATTATGAGAGAAGTCAGAATGGAGAACAGTTTGTTTTAAAGGTTGGTTGAAGGCTGTCTCCAAAGATAATGGGCTTTATTTTTATTCAGAAAACAGCTCTTAGAGAAACAAATTGTTTATCTGTCCATCCAGTAGACGCAATTAGTCCAAAGGAGCCCTTTCTGAGGGCTGTACTCTGGAGCACAGAAATCAGCCTCAGCATTGGCAAATTCGAACACTGAAATAATCTTTCTGCTTCTGTAATTAATTAAATTGAAATAATATTTGCAGTTTTATCCATCTGTTCCTTTTTATGTTTTCAAACGGGTTCCTTTATTACTGGACTGAAATCTTTCTGTGAACAGTATTAGGTGATTTCGCATAATGTTAACCTGTGAACCATTATAAAGTTAAAAAAATACATGTGTGGGAATTATGATGAAATTCACCTTTGTTCAGCCAAATTATTTATTTTAAAAATGTTTAAAAACTGAGAGAAAATGGCATAATATGTATCAGAAGTCATTCTAAACCATACTTACTAGTTGTTTCAAAATTGCATCTTTTAGCCTTTCAAAATAAGTAATGCTACAGTAGTGTGCAGTGTTGAAGAAAGTATTGCATTTACTCAGACTATTTTTCTCTCACTACCAATGTCTGCCACATGCTGCCACTGTTACTATAGCCCTTAGTGATTAACGGGTTTGCCCATGTTTTGGAATAAAAGCAGTTTCAACATTATGGGCTAGATTCAGCCCTGTACTGGAACATCTCAAATCTGCCTAAAGCCTGTTTTAAGCTCATATATCCTTTTCGTTTGTTCCCTTTTTAAAAAAATGTATATCCCTGTTGCTCAAAATGGAGACTGACTGACTGTAAGTGAATTAGTCCCCATTTTAACAAAGCTGTTAAAGTTTAAGTTAATGTTTAAGTATGTGAGTAATCAATAAGCTCAACTCCAGGGACATGAAATAAGTGTGTGAATACAAAGCTCCCTGAATATATGCCTTAGCATGGCTGAGGAATGGGAAGTCTTCTTCATAAAGCTGATCCCAGAGCTGCTGAACAGTGGGGAACTGCAAATTAAAGCAGCCACCCGTGTACTGAACAATCTTCTCTCTAACACGATCTCCTGAGTTTAGTTGTCGTGCTTTGCCCATCACCATAGTACTTGAGCACGTTTGGAAAGTTAAGACAACCATTTTACACTAGATTCTAAGATTAAAAATCTTTACACTTAGTTTTTAACTGTGGAAATTTATTTACATTACTTTTTGGGCACAGAGGGAGCACATATTGCCGTACACACTCACCCAAAATTTGATGATTTCAAAAAACCCCAGGCCTAGAGAATATGAAGGAAATGTATTGTTCAAATCAAGGTTAAATTTATAATGCGCTTTGATCTTCTACTAAAAAGTAACAAATTAAGAACATTATCTTATGCCTACCACAGATTTAAAAATATTAAAAATGGAGAAACTCCTTTTACTCATAAAGATCTAACGTCTTTTACTATTGTGCTGGATTATTTCTTAATTAATATCACATTTACTAGCATTTTATCCTGCAAAGGTTTAAATGTCTCAAAGAAGATATTTTACAGTTTATATCATTCTGTCAGTGCTGAGATAATGGTGTTACTGGTGCTGCATAAGAATCACTAAATAAGTATTAAAAGAAAGTGGAAATGTTCTTGTCATTTCCAATGAGAAACAGTCTGCCACGTGTTCATCCATGTGTCTGAATTTGAGTTGGTATTTCAGATTGTGAATTTTAGTAAGTCTTTCAGGTAAAAGGGAGGGTAAGTCTCTGTCAAAGTACTAAATTAAAAAAAAATACCACCACCACACAAAACCCCTTTTTATTTCTGAATTATATTTAGGGCAGATATTTTTAGATACAAACCTGATCCAAGTGGTCAGTCAAAACCCCTTCTGTGAAAGTTGCATGTGCCAAAGTTTGGGGGTTTTTATTTACAATGAAATTTTGAATCTTTTTTCTTCTGTTTGTTTTTTTCCCCTAACTTGTTTGCTTTAAAAATAATGGGTGAAATCCGGCACAGCTTAAGCCTCTGGGAGATCTGCCAAGATATCAGTCATCTAGTGCAGCTTTCACACCATAATGTAAGCATTGTGGATGTTGAATTTTAAATAAAAACATCCTCTTTCCAATGCTTTTTAGACACTAAAATTAAACAAAATGAAAAAATCAAAACAGTCAAGGCTAAAAATCCTTTCTTCCCTAAACACTCATTTGCTCCTGACTCTTCCAATTATAATTTAAACACTTCTTTGGTTCTTACAGGCAAGCAGGCAGGCAAGACAGGACCTGAACAGTGAACATAAAATCTCCACTTTCTTCCTGCCTCCTTTTGAAAAATGTCTATCAGACAGTCTTTATATGTATAAAAATATATTTTAAAAAGCAAACAAATCTATTATTTTTACGGGTCATGATTCAGGCTTCAATTAGTTGGCTTACTCAGTTAATTCAACTTTTAGCTAACGTTTCATTTTTGAGCAAGAGATATTGACTCATTCACTGAAGTTTCTAACAAGCAGTTCCACTCTATTCTTTGAAATAGAGGTCTTTCACTGTTCTTAAATCATATTTCTTTCTCTTTTCAGGGGATTTTAGTGTTTGCCTATGCAAATAGATTATAGACACTGTTGATCTAGATGACATTTACATGCAAGCACCAAATGATGCTCCCCTTTCCATCAGCTGGCAAGATATTTCAAGAGCATTGAGGCAAGGCAAATTTAAGTTGTGACATTGCAATAGGAATTCTTGTGAAGCACAAAATGCTCAATAAATGACAAAGATATCTCTTGAGGAGCAGCTGAAAGCCATCTATACTCAGGAATTTCTACAGCATAAGAAAAGTAGAATGAGATAAATTTATTGTTGTTATTTTTATTGATTAAACTTCATGTTAAATTTGAAGTGTATTCAGTGGCATTGTAGTCTCTGGAACCTACTGTCTAATCCAACTAACTTGAGGATAAACTCACAGTTATACAGATAATGTGTATTCAGAAGCTGTCAGCTGTGACACCCACAGTGATACAGCCTAAGAAAATTTGGGAGCGGTAGGATTCTTTATGTTGAAAGAGGCTTGCAATGTTGCATGACAGGACATGCAAAATACTCTTCTATTAAATAAAATTAGTAATATGTGAGAGCTAGTGAAGGAATAGCTGACAAATGGGCTATAAATCTTTCTCCATCTGCTACATGCAAGACTTTAAGAACACAGATTCATGTCAGAACACAGATAGGTATTGTACTATCATGTTTGTGTAGAAAAAGTCTTGCAGATGAAAGGAAGACTGCAAAACACAGCATTACCTACACACAGGTATATGAGATGGATTTCAGAAAAGTTGATCACCTCTTTTTTAGAAGACTTACCTAAGTCTGACAACTTCTTTTTTTTAAATTATATAAATATGTGGCGCTTTGCCCCTCAGTTAGGCAATTTGTGTTTCTTTCTATGAGCTAAGCTAGATCAGACCCATGCCAAGCCTCATGTCTTCTATTAAAACACAGCTATGGCCTACCTAGGCCTGACTGTGTCCCTGTCATTAGAGGCACAAAAGCCTCACTTACAGACAGACAAGTAAAGCTGGGGCAATCTGGTTCCACCTGACCTTTCCCTTGGAGCACATGAAGGACATCTCTTATTTTGCTCCAAAGAGAGAGGCTCCAGCCTTTGGGAGTAATTCTGATCCCTCCTTGTTTGCTCCTTACTTTCACTACTAGAGTCCAAAAGTGGCTTCTCTGCAAATACAGGGGTTTTTTCCAATGTAAAAGGTGTGTATTATTATTCCAATGTCACACTGCTTTACAATGCTCATCACAGACATGTAGTGTAGTCTCATTTTTGTTGTCCTCTTGTTAGTGACCCAAGGGGAAAGGCAGGAAACTCTCTTGTTGTAGCTTGGCCCTCATCTCTTCAGTGATGGCAGCTCTGAGGATTGGATCAAGTTCTGAGAAAGCAGAATATGCTTCCTCTATCAGAAGCTGAATGTACACTTCTTTCAATACATCTGAAAAAAGTAATTTATAGTAACTGTTTCTCTAAAGGCTGTGTGAACTGTACAGGGCTCTTCTGAATTGGTTTTGTCCCTGGTTTGAGCTGTCAATTATGCTTTTCTGACTATTCAGTAGTTTTTTCTCATATTCTAATATTTCATTCTTTCCTCTCAGAACTGATGGGGAGGATGGAAAGCCTTTCCTTACAGGCCCATGGGTTTCCCTGTACAGAAGGAAATCTGCAGATGCAGTGATGGGCTTTGTGGTTCAGTTTAGGGTGGTGGGCTGCAGGCTTGCCAAGCCCAAAATTCAGACTCACAGAAGGCATTTTTTATGTTTTCTCACATCTCCTTATCTCTTCCCTGCTCCACAGAACATTTTGTTGTTACTTTAGAGCATCAGCCTCTAATGTCTATATGCAATGCTTTCTGTATGCTGTTTCATTTCTCAGACCATAAGTCATTTAAGTTAAGGATGAGTCCTTTGCAGACTTAGTCCAATGAGTAAAGGACCTGAATTTCATGCAGGCCAGCTGTATGACAGAATCAAAAGTTAATATTACCTACTATTTCAGGTGTCTAGTCCAAATTTATTGTGTTTAATTGAACAGTGATAAATTATAGCAGATCCCCTTTTCTTTCCCAGGCATACATCAGTCCTCCCTCAAACAATATTATATTTATGGAGATTTTAGGTATTCACCTACAGCCACCATAGAGCAAGATATAAATGGGGAGAACTCCAAGAGGAAAGACAAACTGATAGATTGTTAGACAGACTGAATCAGTTTGCAGAGTCGACAATTATATTCATTAACTCAAACAGCCTTCCGTTAATAGTGTGGGTTTGATTGCCATCTTGCCTACAGGTAAATCTCCATCAAAATTACAACCATCAGTTAGTCCCCATTTTTAGAAACTATATGTGCTGAGAGGAAAAAAAAAAAAAAATAGAAAAAGCTGTTGCCGTATCCTTTTCTTCCAGCAGCAAAAAGCTGCTCCAAAAGCAACGGGAGGTGCGGAGCCACAGTGACCTCAGCCGGCGCTGCAGGGACCGTGCGGCACCCGGCGGGGACCGCATCCACATCCACAGTTCTGCCGTGCTTCCAGCGGGAGGATGCCCAGCATTTTCCCGGCCTCTGCCACGGCACTTGCTCCCTGATAAAGATCCAGGTGCTGGATCTGAGATCTCAGACTGGGCTGAAATCTTCTCCAGCTCGCCATCCTCAGACCCTCTGAGAAACAGGGCTCAGCATGGCCACACCTTCAATGTCGCTGGGTAAGGATGGACAGCAGCAGCTAGGCAGATGTTGGCTGGTACCGGTGAGAACAGTTTATTATGGGTTAAAATTAATATTACTATTTTTTGCAGGCACTTGTAGCAGATTTTTTGAAACTGGCCCCCAACATACAGTAATAAACAGCATGTATCTTATGTGATGTCAGCCTCAAATTTAAGGGCTGTGGCAACGTGAAATAAATAATTCTCAGTAAAATTTTTTATGAAGTAAATTAATTTCATAAAAATTTCTATTCTTTACAAAATTATATTTCTCATATTCTTATATTGTGAATTCTCAAGTCACAGTCCATAATTTTTCAGTACATCTTGATGAAAAGAAATGCTATTAAGAGCACTAACATACACATCCCAAGGTGAAAGGTGATCGTTTCTGTCCAAGGGGTCATTTTCATATTTCTGTGCACATTTTGTGCTAATTTTTGAACAGAAATCATTATGTTTGCAAATAACAGAATCATTGTTTTCACCTAAAAGCATCTTTTAGATTCCCTCGTGAAGTTTCCATAATTTAAAAATACATCATGTGTTACTGAAGCCATATAACTCTGAATGAGTCTTAGTTTTGTGTATAACAGGGACCTACTTTTGATACTGACAAGGAATAAAACAAATATATTTGATTTCTCAGTACAGCAAATAAATTGTGTGTAGACCCAGAATCTACAGATTGTAAACTCAGCTAAAACAAATGCATTTTGTTCTATATGCTTTCATGAGGTAATGTAGATTTCCACCAACCCAAGAATCAAGCTTCCTGTGTGTTCAGGGGGCAACGTCTCTGTAGTCCACAATCCTCATAAAACCTAAGCCATCTTTTCCTGACCCAGGTTCACATGCTGTGCAACAGAAAGCCTGTTGTTAGGAGCTGAAGCAGGTCAGAGCACCATGCTGTGCTGTAAGAAAAGGTCACTCAGAGGGCTGAAAACTGAGGGTAGTTGAGGTTAAAAAGTGGGAAGAGCAATCTGGGAATGGGGCACAGCCAGTGTTCACAGTGAACTAGTTCACATCAACTCTGTGACAAAGATTCCAGGGAGCCACAGTTTCACCCTGAAGCTGCTTCTCACTGCAGAAAATTTTGAGAAGTGACTCTGTGTCCCTTATTCAGAAGAAATTCTCCTAGAACTTACACTGCTCTAGAGAGATATGATATCTTTTTTTCTGATATGGTGTATCTGGGCCCTTTAGATCTGACCACTTGTTTCCAGAAGCTTTAAACCTGACTGTATTTATTTTACACAACCACAAGCAAGTAGTACATGTTTCCTTTCCCCCTTTTGAAGTTAGGAATCCATACATGCTCTTGGCTTGTTGTTTTGTTTTTTTCTACTTGCATCATCTGGAGAACTGGAAATGATCCAGAGGTTGTCCATCTGACAGAAAAATATAATGTTTTAGTCAAATTCTGCACTGCTATCAGGAGAAAAGACCTTTCCTTTCTAGCTGCAGCTTGATTCAGTTTTCTTTTTTGTGCTCTAATGTGCTTCTGAACAGCCAAGGTTTTTTTTTGTTGTTTTTTTTTGGCAGGGTAGATGTTGGCTTATTGGTTATGAGAGCCTGTACAATCACTGCAGTGGAAATAAAAAGCCCTGACACCAGAGCAGTAGAAATAACAATGTTGGTTTCTCCTCACTAAGTGGAAATAACATGCTTTGTTCCACCAATTTGAGGTACAGAATACCTGACATGAGATGGTGTATAACATTTTGCATTTTTTCTGGGAAAATGTCTCAGCCACACTGCATTGTGCCAGAGCAAAACTGCACCAAAAATGGCCAGGTACAAGGTCAGTGATAACAGGACAGATTCTCAGGACTGAGGTAAATTGGAAGCATGAGGCTTACAATGACTTGTATCAATTGATAATGTGTCCCAAAACATTTATTTCACTGACTAGCTGAAAATCAGTTCTTGAGTATTGGGCCCTAATACCCCTGAGTGAAAGTCTTTTAAAAGATTGTCTCTAAACTCAAAAAAATAAATATATAATGAGTGATAGACACTTTCAATAACTGATCAGATATAACTGACAGGAAGAAATGGTGAGCCTGGTTGAATAAATCATGCAGCTTGCTGAACTCGATAGCATCATATATTTTTAAGGTAAGCCCTCATGGATTTTGAATAAAATAGGAATCACTTAGAAAAAGGCATGCTTTTCCTATTCCTTATCTCACCATATTAAGGCAATAAAAAGCCAGTAAGTTGCCAGATTCACCTATTTCTTTCACTGTCTGCTTTGCAATTCTTCATTCTTCAAAGACTAATAAGGAAAAAAATCTTTCTACGACCCATTTGTAACATAATTTTTAGTACATTATCTTAAAGGACTTAAAAATATCTGAAGTTCAAAGGTATTCTAAAGTTTCAGAGGGACCCTAGATGTGTTAAAATTAATGCAAACATAAGGAAATACAAATATCTACTACGGTGAACAGCGAATCAGGACTGACCTACTGTAAGAGAGGCTGAACAGGAAGAGAGTATTTTTAAAATACATGAATCAGTAGCATTTCCATGGGGAAATTTTAAAACATAATTCCTAAAAAGGAAAAGAAAATATAAATGCTTCTTAAGGTTTTTCTATTCCCCTTTCTCCACAAATTTTTATGTATTTTTATATAGTCTCATTTAGGGTAACTCCTTCAAAGCTGTTGTCCAAGACTTCTTGAACTTTGCTTCACTTTTGTTGGCAATTTAAAATGAAAGTGTCACTTGGAATAACTGAATATCCACTGGGGTCAGCAGTACCTTCATTCAGACCCTGAGACTTTGTCCCAGGTTTGTGAGTACAGATGGGTCTGTACAATGGAGGTAGACCAGCCTGGTCACCTGTCTGCCTCTCTCTCACATGACACCGAGTATGAGCAGGGCACTGGGCAGTGCTGGTGGAGCCAAGGGGGGCGCCTTTGAATCATCCCAGTTAGTGAGCTGCTCGCCTGTTAATGGTGTGGCAACAGCAAATTTAAAAATCAATTGCCTTTACATAACACTCTCCATTTGTCAGCTCACAAGACAGACATTTCCACTTTTCTGAGCAGGTTAAGCTGGAGCATAAATAACTGACTTTCCAAAGATTATCGATAGCCTCTGTATTAATTAAATAACAGAAGGAGACCTAGGCAGGCAGAAGTGGTCTGGGGACTGTGGCGTTAGCCCAGCATGAGAAAGACTTATGCTCTTCCGATATGTTTTCCTGGGTAGCCTTGAGCAAACCACTTACTTACACTGTTGTGTCCTGTTTGGCCAAACTGGACATCTAACTGTTCCTTGTTTCATGAGAGGGTTTGATGTGAGAATAAATATATCAAAGATAAGAACACACAGTCTATGTAATGGGTGATGTACATGTCTTATAGTACAATTACAGTTACGAGATTTTTTTGAACTTTGCTCTGGTCACCTTACCTCTTCCCTTGAAATAAACTGGGGTTTTTGCCCCAGTGTAATTCTATGCAGTCTTCACAAAAATCTGATCAGAGCATTTGTTTGAAATTTTTCCCAGACTGGCCTGAAGTAAAAGAGAGATGTATGAGGGGAAGATGAAGCTATACACTGATGCTTTTCTGTTACAGCTCCTGGATCAGATTCTCAGCTGATAGAGCTACAGGGTAATTGGGTTACAATTAATGTAAATCTCCTGATTGATACCACCTAAGAATCTAGTCCCATCTTCTAAAATCAGACTTTTTTTTCATAGGACTGTGATACCTATAATGTTTTTTCTGTCTGTTTGTTAAAATATGTAATGAGAAAATAGAACGAGCTTTAACAGTGAACTTCTGGGCTTTTCTAAATTTCAGTTTACTCTTAGTGTAATATCTTTTTTTATGTCACAACTAGACTGCAGATAGAAAAGCTGACTGTATCAAGGGAATTTGGTGTTTTACATTTAGAAGGAACATTTAATGAATTATGCTGCCCCCAGATAACCCCTATTTCATTTGTATATAATGCTCAGGGCTAAGGATTGTCTTCCTGATCCTTCTCAGATATTAGGCAATACAATTCAAGAGTGGTCAAATTACTGTTCACATCCTTACTTCAATTCTGCAAGTGTTGAGTGCCTTAGTTCCCGATGAGGACATAAAATCGCTTAAATACAATAATAATCTTAAATTTATCAAAGTCATAAAGTTCAGAGCGAAATCAAATACTTAACTTTTTTTCTTTGTGTGGTTAGAGTGCAAAACATATTGCATAAACTTGACCTTTTAGTAGTATACTATTTTGTTCTTTTTATATTAGTACCTAATTGTTAAATTTTTTTTTCTTTATGAAAAGTACTCTAAAACATTAAATTGCTTATAAATATTCTACCCCCTTAATCTCTGGAGGTATTACTGACTCAGCTCCCACTAACTGGACTTGTCAGTTTGCAATTCCACATCTTCAGGAGGGGAATTTAAGTATTTAAGTTAATTTAAGGTATTTAAGTTGATGTCAGAAAAAAACCTAACAGGAATACATCAATTAGTATATTGGTAAATGAAATAGTATTGGTCTTAGGAAGAAACAATTTTATTACTAACAGGCTTTCAGTAAAAAAACTGAAAAACTAATCAGACATCAGGCTTCAGGGTAGAAGTTTGTTGTCTGTCAGGGTCAGTGAAAAGATTTCCCCCCCTTTTCCCTCCGTCAAGACACTGGTATAATTGGCTCCACGCATTATGGAAAGCAGCACCTCTCCCTATGGCATGAGGCAATCGTCAGCAGCCTCTGGAAGCTGTGCCTTACCCCCAGCATGCCTATGTGCTTCACATCCTATGTCTCCACTTCATGTTTGCCTTCGTGGTGTTTGTTTTTAAAATATGCTAATTATTTGCAGCTAATTATTTGTTTATTATTATAAACACATAAGTATATTTGTACCTATATGAGGGATTGGGCCAGGTGAAAAGTTTCTGCCTCTCATCTGTGAGGTTGAGTGGATGGGTGAAAGCCAGCATGACGTAGGTGTGGCTGCAGAGACCAAGGAACTGCACTTGCAAGCCCTCCAAGTGACTGGCTGAAGGTCACTGTTGTGTCCCCCACAACAACCATAAAGTTTAACTACTACAAGCAGTGTCCAGCTGCAGTTACACATCTTTGTAAAACTAAGCTGTGGATAATGAACGAAAGCCAGTCTGAAAATAGTTTACATTTTTTAATACAAAAGGTAACTGTCTCCTGTAACACTTCTGAAGTGTTTCCCAAGCATTGCATTTGCTCTCAGATTTCTACTCCACCCAGAGGTACACAGAGTGCAGCAGTCTGTGGAACAATGACGTGTTCAAACACTATCAGCCTGAGCCTTGGACAGGAAAAATTGGTGTAACTTCAGTGGATGCAGTATATATCACTGGCTACAGTGGAACTGAGCTAATTTAATTACCTGAGAACCTGCCCTGTGTTTCCTCAAAGAGCTCTAAGTACTTCTTCCCTCTGTTTTAGCTGGTTTTGTTATCAGATGAATGAAAAAAGGAAGGATCAGTGGCTGCAGAAGGCTTACCCTAAATGCTCTCATTTCAACTGGTGGCAAAATTCCCCTTGTAAAGAGTGGAAGTCAATTTGGGCCCAGAATGGTGTGTTTTCACATGATTTTGTATGAATCACTAAGCATTTTCAGTTGATATGGTAGTTTCAAGAGGGAAACTCAAGTCCAAGTATTGAAATAGGGAAGGAATGGTTTTGAGTGGCACTGATGGTTTTCTTCCACCTGTTTTCCACTTGCATTCCCACTTTGGTAGAACCACAAAATAAGAGCCATTTGACCAGCAGCACTTGTCATTCCAGGGCAGAGAGCATAGGACAGAATCAACACATGCTCCATTGCCCACACAGAATTCAGATGTTATAAAGTGCAACAGAAACAAGACAAGCTGTGAAATAGAAATAGACAAAACATTCTGCAAATCCAAGGACTTATTCATGTACTTGATTCTCAAACAAGCAGCGACCTGATATGTTGGAACTGAGTTTTTGGCATCAGTATTAGAGGAGGATGAAAAATAATTCTGCTGAGCAGGGCTGGGTGCTTCTATTACAGAAAAGTAATTGTACATGGCAAATAGTAAACACCTGCTCTTCAGTGTGAGCAATGTTGCATGGAAGAGCTGCAGGTCTCCAAGTTTCTCCTCTTTATTATCAATATTAACCCAGCTACCTTTCATGGTGTCCATAAAACCATTTGTATGAGGACAGGGTATATTTTTGTCGTAAGGAAACCTGTCGCAAAAGATCTGCCTGAAATTCCTGAACTCTTCCCCCTTGACTACACCCTGCCAAGCACAGATGAAACTTTGTCAGCAAAATTTCAGTGCTGGTGGGGTTGCTACAGCAGACCACCTTAGTATTTGTTGCATGGTATATTGTTAGATTCAACACTGTGAATTGTTCCTGCTACTATGTTCATTTACATACAGTCAAAGATTGGATACAGAAGAGAAAGATACAGCCAGAATACCACAGAATATTCTGAGCTGGAAAAAACACAGAAAGATCATTAAGTCCAACTCTCAAATGATTGGGCTATACAGAGATAGAACCCACAACCTTGGCATTATCAGCATGATGCTCCAAACAACTGAGCTAAATGAAGTGGCATATATACCACTTTTTTCTGTGTATAGCCCATTTATCCCAAAATTGGTCATTTTGCCAATGACCAGAAGATAAGCTTATTTTGCAAGCATGAAGTGGTATTCACAATATTTTTAATGAACATTCACCCATAGATATTTCTGATGGGTAGTAAAGATTGGTCATTTCTTGCCCATAGGCTAAGATGCCAAGGCTGTAAGCCAAAACTGCAGTATCTTGACATTTAACTATGTTTTCTGCATGCTTTTAATATACCTGAATTCCTTAAAAAATGCAAAGTAATTAAAGATAGTCTGTTAGCTCTCTGCTGAGTGTTCAAGGAACTATCACACACTGGCAACTGATCTCCAAGTTGCATAGACTGTCTCTAAGATTGCATCTCAGCCTTTTTGCTCTCTTTACTTAAATGCTGCATCTGTAGAAAGCTGATACAACCCAGTCCCAAGGCCTAGGATATGTATTAAGAGTCATACAACACACTAAAATCTCAAGAAAAATTGATTTGCAGTGCATGCAGTAGACACGCAAGGAAATGCTCAGCAGAATCTGAACAGGTTTTATCATCCCAGCTAGGGATAATGATAGCTGGTGCATTGTAGCTGCACTTCCTTACTCAGGCAAAGTTCTGCTCTGTTTTAATGTCATCCAGTATACAAGGACTGCCAAATTCTAGTGAAATAACTAAATAACATGGTATTGCTCTGCCCCAAAAGAAACAGGCTTACTGTGTCTTTGAATAACTGAAATTTGAAGAGTTATGTTTTGATGTGCCCAAGTTAGTTCAAGACCATAATCTGAAAACATACAAGCCACCAGCTATTCTGCCCTGACCCACTGTGTAGAGCCTTTTAATCAATAAATACATGATATTTTATCCTGCTACATTCACAAAGGGTTGCTCTTAAAACTTTTATGTCACTATGGCATCTGCACCATGCTTCTGAGAGCAGTTCTCTTCCCTTAACTGGGGCAGCAAACTCAAGTGTGGTTCAGTTCTTCAGCCTCCATCAACAGCAGCTCAGCTCATAAACACAAATCAGTCTTCATGGCTAATTTCAATGAACACAGCAGGCTTTGAAAGAGGACAGTGGAAGGATGGCCATGAGCTCCTTTCCATCTCTGCTGGAATAAGGGCTGTAATCTCCAGCAAAAGGACAAAGCAGACACCCAGGGACAGTGACCCCTTAAACTACCTCAGCAAGCTCTGGCTGGGGCCATCTGAGCACACCCTGAGGGCTCACCACTCCCCCTGTGAAGAATGAGTGCGGACAGCTTCTGTACCCTCAGTTTTCATCTTACCTTACCCCATGCTGATTTCTCCACACAAACAGCCTTTGGCTGCCCTTTAGAGTCTGCTTGCTCCACAGATATTTGTTACTCAACTTTAAAACTGTGAGGAGTAAGAACTGGCATCAAAGATGCCTCTGTTATTTAGAGACTGCTTCTGGACCCTGACCATATTACAAAGCTAAACAGAAAATCTTGCTGACATCTGGGAACCAAAATTTTTTGGGTCAAGCTGATTTGTGTTCACTGCAACCTACTTATGATATATTTAATTAGTCCATACTTCAGGGCTGCTGTCAATCAATTTCCTTTGTCAATTGGCCACAGATGGAGCTGTGTTGCTGGGGGAGGTAGTGGATATTCCTGACACTATTGAGGAATATCAGCATGTCTTTTTCACACACACACGCTTAAACCTGTCACCAAATTCAGTATTAACAAGCTAACGGTTTGGTAACAATACATTTCAGGGCAGACTTTTACTTCAGGAAATTACCTGGGAATATCCTTCCTCATCTGGAGATTGAGGCATGGCTCACAGTCCCATATCTTTCTGGGAAGATCTGGAAACAGCACCTAAGAAATTGCTACTTCACACAAAATATTGGCAATGCCTTTTATTTCATCTCTTCTTTACCTGTAGCAACATTTTTGAGGTTTAGAATCATTATAACAATTGCAAGGTTTCTTACTCAGAGGTCTTAAAGAGTGTTTCATAAATCTGGGTTAGCCTGTTTTAGAGGACTGTCTACAGATGTAAGACACTGATTTCATGATGCAGTTGGTTACTTTACATTCTTCCTTTCCTAAATGAACAAGAGCTCAAAGACAAACCTGCGAGGCACTTCATCTTTCTCAAAATAAAAGGAGCTTAATTTCTAGGTTTAGAGTGAATCAGGCAAACAATGCATGTAATTTTATTTCCCACGGCAAATGGACAGTTAAAGTTTTTATTCACCCGGTCTTTTCCACTAAAAGATCTCAAAGAAGCAGACTGCATTATAAATGGTAGAGAAAAATGATAATCCCAATGCTGTCTCCTGCTTCCAAATGATGATATGCAAGGCACATACATAACTTCTTGGCAAGGATCCATTTGTCAAAATAAAAGAAACCAACTGCATAAAGGAAAGAGATGATAGATCTTGACAAACTTGTAGATGCTAGCAAAAATGTAAACAAGAAGTTGCTGTGACTGATGTATTAATGTAACACTGCCAGAGTACTAGCTTCAAAAATTAACAACTGTTGATGCTTTTGTGCCTAGTCAAAAGAGCAAGTGTCATGATTTCTGCTATGTTTGACATTTTCTATAGTTTCTACTCAATTTTAATCTCTGCGTAATACTCAATGCTCAGCTTTCTACAAGAAAGACAGAATAAGTAAGATTCCCACAAATGGGATAATACGTTTGAAGACAGCTGACCTTAGAAAAGAGATAGCAGAGATGAAAATTTCTTGACATTTTTATGAACTCATCATTTTTGCCATTTAATATATAAAAAGAAAAACCTATTTCCACTGATTGATTACTTTAATGAATAAATGTACTCAATGATTTGGTGGCTTGAGTGGATTAAATTTCCCTTGCTGGCAGGAACTGGCCTTAAATGAAAGTGTTTTGAGGGTTTATTCTTTTTTCCCCACACCAAAAAAAAAAAAAAAAGATAGAAAATCAGTCTGAATTTCAAACCACTTAATATCTGTGCATATTTTATAAACCACCATCTGAACTTCTGTGAGCTCCTGAGAAGTAAAACTCAATTACAGTCCCCCGGATTATGGGCTCAGATAATTCTAAACCAGGTATTTCAAAATGTCACTGATGTGTTGAACAACACCCAGCAGCTTATAATCATAACCTTCTTCCTTTGCATTATACTTCCTTGCTGTAGTTGGTTCAAATACTCATCATCACATAATCCTCACTCCTCACATCCAAAAAATGTGGTCCAAAATAGCAGTAAATAAACACTCAATTAAAAAAAAGTCTGTCTCACCATATATAGCTTTGACAAGTTTTGGATGGAGAGTAGAAGCAAGACTGAAGATCACTGCAGGGAGCAGCAGGGAGGAGGAGAGATCAGTACAAAAATCGAAACTTAAAAAAGAAGACCAAACCAAAACCAAAAACCACCCTAACACCTAGGAAAAGGAGGAATTGTGTGATTTTGCAGAGGCGCTGGACAACAAGATAATCTTCTATTTGTGACCCTGTTTTCTTCTGGTAAATCAGACTCATAGGTTATGGTCAACATAACCTGAAATTCTTAAACTCATAAGGTTTTTGTGTAACTCCTTCCTGTAATCCTGGCTAAAGCGCCATGAATCTCAGTAGCAGAGCTTCCTCTGACATCTCCATACTTATGCAGATTTCCCTTTAGGGGATGTATGTGCTAATTTCAAACTAACACATTTGCCAAAAGCTAAATGTAAATTTCATCTCGCAAAGGCAGCCTCCAAACAGAGTTGGTGTTGGCCTGGGTTTATAACTTATATTCTAAACTTTCAGAAAGTTGCTTTACTGATAAAATATGCATTAAAAAAATTATAAAATGTACTGCTTAATATCAATTTTATATTTTTTATTTGTTTGTTTACTTTGTAGGTTTATGTCTCCAGCAATTAAAAGTTGAAAGAGACTGAGTAAAGAGAAGCAAAGAAAAAATGAAGGAGCCTTCATTTTTTACTTCACATTTACTTTCACCAGCAATATCAACTTCAGGGGGCTTTGCTGCAAATAAACCCTGTGGCTGTATGTATACGAAAGAGAACTCAAACTTTGGTCAGTCATTAGCTCCCTATTTTCATTTTTCTGGTTGTGACCTGATGTTTTCTCCTGCTATCTTCAAGCAACTTGTCTCAAACCATGTCTGCAGGATGCAGGGTTTCTTATCTTTTCATTGGGGCTGGCTGCTGCTCAAGGAAGTATCCTCTCAGCCTTCATGTCTGTATAAATACACCTACCTATTCACTCTGTCAAGTCTCTGTTGTTATTTTTTCATTTTCCTGTTCTGAAATGTTTCCTAGTTTTAGTGAGTTGTTCCTCCAAAAGCGACTCAAAAACAAGAAAAGACAAATGTGCTTGTGTGTAGTTTTTGCTCATTCCTGTCCTATTAGAGAAAATATGCAGGTACTCTAGGAAGTGTCAGATGGTTCTATTAGGAACTATCTAACCCTGATTCTTTTCTTTGTTTTTTTTTTTTAATTACTGTTTTAACTAGTGCATTTTCTAAACACTAAAATATACAGGTTTATTCAAAGGTTTATTCAAAGGCAGATTTTCCCATTGCTGCTCTCAAAAGTCCCAACTATTTCACTACTCGGTAAGGCAATTGAAACTACATGAGCATTTGTTTCTCCATAATTCTCAACAGATACAAAGCCACAAGCAGCAGTAGTTTAGAGAAAATCATAGGAAATAGAGCATGTTTTCCACCACTTATTATCCAGAGATGTGCTGATTAGGTTTAGATGAGCTGGTAATAAAAAACTGGCTTGCTTCTATGGAAGTACTTGAGCCCTGCTCTTATAGCAACAGATACAAGAAACTACCCAAGATCCTCAGTAGAGACTTGTTTTATCTGTACCAATAACTGCATTAGCATGAGTCTGTCTGTAGAGTAGCTGTGTCCATAAAATCTGAAGAACACTTGATCATTAAAATCAGAAGAGGTGCACCATCTCAGGAATTCTCATACAAGAGCAGGAATCCTAAATGCATCTGACTGCAACTTAACACTGAGGAAACTTTTTGTCTGATACAGGAAAAGCAATCTGTGGCCACTTATCCCTTTCCTACAACTACCACTAATGGAAAAACAGAGAACTATAGGAAAGACTATTTTAAAATGTGGTTCATTCTTAGAGCCCTGTGAGACTCACCTATGACATTAGCATAATCTGATAGTGATGTGACATCCCCTTTCAAATCCACCTTTCCTCAAGGACATCAGGAGAGGTGAAAGCTGACAGCATTTCTGTTACAGTGACAGAGCTGTGGGTCAAGCGAGCACCACAAGTTTACATGAGGGCTGAATTTGACCTTGTGTCACAACAGCTCCCAAAGGATCCTGCAGTAAGCACTAATGTATTCAAGGCTGTACATACTGGCATTGCAATGAGATCACCATTTTAAGGGCAACGTTGAGGGCATCTTTCATCCTGGGGCATCACAGAGCATTGGAAAGATGTTCTGCTACAAAAAATTTGCGACAAGCTGCCATCGTCTCCTGCAGGGCAAATACAGGAGTCTACTGTTGAAGACAAGCCATCAGAGCCTGCCTCAGGTGCTGACAGCACTTCTTTAACACATCCACTTCTCTAACACAAGCCTTATTCTCAACAACAGCTGCTACTGATCGAGCTGTTACTGATCGGGCATCTTCTCCTTGTCGGCTAAAAGGCAAAAGCAAATCTGTCAGAAACAACATGGCCTAGCATCCTGTGGGCAGAGGGATAGATCAGCTTCTACTCCATTGACTGCATACCCACATGCAGTACAGCGAGCCAAATGTGCTTTGTAGAGGCCCGGGGAAGACCAACTGATCTTTTGGAGGCAGGAGAGAGGGCTGCATGATGAATGGGCAAGGCTCACTTCCAGCCCCCTGACCCGCCTGCCATCTAGCGTATGTACAGGACATATTTCCAGCTCAGCACAGCCATAGCTGGAGAACAAAGAACAGAATTAGTCTGGACAAACGTGGCACATTACTGATGGAGTACACTGAAATAGCTTAACCTTTTCATCCCAGGACTCTGCATTATGTAAGTAGGACAAACCTCCTAAAAACAGCTTCTTGACAGCAGCAATTCACTTACAATGATCATGTTCTCAAAAACACAACAGAATAAACCCAGCAGTTACTTATCTGTAAATGAAGCAGCAGATTATATTTCAACAACCAAATGTACCACATTTACACATGATAAACCAGGGGTAGTTTTCTAGGTCTAGCATTTTTAAAATCTGTCATCTGCTTCATCTATTTAGCTGCCAGGGACAGAACTGCTTGTGCCAGATACACACAACTGCTGAAAAGAACAGTGGTCCCCTGCTGAACTAAACCTTAGCATTCAGGTTGGTATGTCAGACACCAGTTTGTTCTCTTCTGTGCCATTTTTTGCAAGTCTGAATTTCTATATACCCAGCAATATTGGTTGTTTTTCTTTAATGATATCTTCAAATTTGGAAGGCAAGTGAGAAACAAAGGATAGTAAATTTGACTTAAGAGGATGAAGCTGTGAGCAGAATATATCTCTACAGAACTCTCAGTAAATTTTCTGTGTAGGTCCACATTTGCTTGTCTCAGGGAAATAAACCCCATAACAATCAGTCCTTAAGAGTTGACTTTTTCCTTATTGAAGAATAAAGTTACTGGGGCTTTCTGTCAAAAAAAAAAAAATACTCCAAAGGAACATCAATGTGACAATTTTTATAGATTAATTTATCTGTTTATGAATACATACACATTCTGTTGATTGGTCTCCAAATACAATGGAAATTGAATTGGATGGAAAACAGTCAAAGTTATTTTGGAATTATCAAACCCAAACTGTTGAATTATCAAACCTACGTTCAACAGTTGTTTAATTTTCCAAATTTTGAGATCCAAATACAGATATGCCTATAAGAGACAAAGTTCAGGGAACTCTGTGCTATGCACAAGCAAGTCAGGTCTGGGAACACTTTAGGCATGGTGGTGTGGAGCTGATTTCCTCTTACCTGGGCTAATTAGCTTTTATGCAGCAGTGCAGTAGTGCAGCTATCCTGCCTGTGGATCTGGCCCTGTCTTGCAGCTAAGATGATGACCTTAACTCACTGCAGTGCCTGGGCAGCACCGTGACTTGCAATTGTCTTCCATGGAACAGAAGTGAAAAATAAATCAGTCAATTTTGTAATGGTCAGTGACAAATCCTGTTGCTGCTCTGACTGAAATGGATATAAACATATGCATCTCTTGCTAAATTAAGGCATACATGTGCATGAGGTCAGTATTCTCAGAAGTATGACAAGTCTCCCTTTCCCTGCTTTTGGTGGTGCACTATCACAGCAGTAATCACACAGCAATGCTCCCTTCCCTGTTTCCTTCAATATCCACTTAGGCTAAAATCAGCTGTTGGGACAGTAACCCCTCTGAGTCCCAGCCTGAAGAAAGGCTTCCAATTTGCAGCTCTTTTGTCAGTGTAACCTAGTGAAAATGAGACAAAAAGAAAAAATTGTGCTTCTTAGGTTTAAAATATTGTTTTGGAGTTGTTTTCTGCCTGACACATACAAGAATGGCTAAATTTTAACACAGACATAGGGCTCATGTTTCTCTTATGGGGTTGAGTAGAAAAAAAAGAGAAGCTGAAGCAGAGGAGAGCTGGCTGTTACAAGAACCATTCTTTTCGTGTGTTTGATTTTCCAAGAGCATTTGGGAAGGAAAAAAAAAAGTCAGTTTCATCTTTGCTTCATTCAGCCACTGCAGGAACCAGGAACAAGCCTGGATCTTTCAGTTTGTCTGCACAAGTTACCCTCACTTCAACAAACAGCATGGTCTCAGTCTCTCCTTTTTTTTTTTTCTCTTAAGCTAAATGGATATCCTGATCACACAGGTTGTGTAAAGGGTATCACCCACGAACAATTAGCCAGTTTGTTACCCACATTTTAAAATTAATGCTGAAAGCTTGCTGCAGCACCCTGCTCAGGGAATTTTTATGAGGTTTGGATTTGGAAGGTCCTACTGGTCCTGTTAGTAGGAAATAGCATGGTATACTGACATTTTTATTTCAACAACTGTGTAAATGTGTCCATTGGGCAAACCTGCCTCCTCCAGCTCCCTGGGGGTACTTGTGAATAAATAAGCCTTAAGGTGCAAAGCAAGGACATAAAACACAAAAGGTGAAAAAGACCTCTTTGCTTCTGGTTTGGGGCAAGGGAAGAAGGCCATGCAAACAGGATCTCTGTGCCCTAGGGAAGTGGGCTGAGGAACGAGTGGTACTCAATTATAACCTTGGCCTCCCTGTGGAAGAGGATAGCAGGGCTACAGCTGCCGTTGCTGAAGTTAAGAAGATGGAAGGAAAACTGGATTCAAATTGTGCAGTGGGTTAAAGGCACAGGGCACAAAACATTCTCCATTTGTATAAAATATAGATTTGTATGTAAATATTCAACAATAGCTTCTGTAGTAATGAATAAGAAATAAATTGCTTATTTGATGTATGATAAAACCACTATTCTGCACAGATGATGCAGATGATACTTGATTTATATTGTCTTGCAGTAGCTTAAGACAATTAAGGAGAAAACTGTTCTGAGACTTATTCCATCGACAAAATTCTGGTACAGCTAACAGCAATATGATTCACACAAGGATCATCTGGCATGTGAAGCTTGTTTTAACAGATACCAATGTGACATACATAAAGCTGTCAGGCTTTCTCCAAAGGACAGTCATCCACTTCATGTTTCAAGTGCCAAATTAATTATATTTGACATTTAATTTATAACCTAAGGTATTTTAGATTCGGAACTTGACTATGACAACAGCAGATTAGAGCAGGGCCCTGTTTGACAGAATCGATTTTTCAATTTATTTTCCTTGTATGTGAGGGTCTTGATTCAGACTTTTTGTCTCGAGCTTGCGCACAGGACAACGACACCTCTAAGGAAAGAAGGCTTCATTCACCTCCTCCCCCAGCCATTTCGTGGTGAATTATTTTGCACTTGGAAGCAAGTTTCTTCTGCAGCCTAATCACAAAGCTCCACCTAATGGAATGAAGGGAGAACTGTGACCAGAAAAAGAAAGTGAGAGAGACTTTGCTAAACACTGCTACCAAGGGGAAACTACTACACAACCGTAAGCAATTAATCTTCTCCATTTAATTTATAAAATCTCCTTTTCCAAGGTCTTTAAAACTTTGAGGTTTGAGGGGGGAAAGTCATAACAAAACAAAACAAAACAAAAAAACCAACCACCCAACAACCCCCAGGTTGCATCTGACTGAAATTGTGACCTTTTTATTTTAACTGATAGATATTTCAACACATCAATACTAATATTTTACACTGGTAGATCACGTTCTTGGTTCCAAAGCATCTAAAAATTATAAATATATAAAATAACCTGTAAGCATAGGCATGTATTTACTGATAGATGGTTCATTATCAAAAGTAAAATTGCTCAATAATAAAACTACCAACTAGCTTTCAAAAAGGGGGCAAAGCATTTCTTTCAATTTTCCCACTGAAAAGGAAGCCTTTCTGTGTAATTTTAGATTATTCATTGATGTCACAGAGCTGGAACACTATTGGAACACTGCTGGAACAATATCATTACAAACTATTGCTTAAAGAAAGGAGCTGATTAATGTTAAAAAGCTCTGCAAAGAGCAAGGCCATTTTCAAGGCAGGTTTTTTGTTTTGTTTTGTTTTTTTAATTAAGTGCTTTGCAGACATTAATATAAAAGCTCTTATAAAGTTCAAAAATCCATCAAAATTTCAGATTTGCTCCCCAGCCAGAGGAAGGCTCAGTGTCCACTTTCAGACTTTTTCTGTAACAGAAGGCACAAATCTAAATGTCACCTTATATCAAGATAAAGGGTTTCACTGGAGAAACAGGACATTTGTCAGGATCATCTTATCTGAGATGACTAACGCGGCGACAGCCCTGAGTCTGTATTGTGAAAATGTCAGCAGTAGGACAAGACTAGCTTATTCTTTTTAGTAAAAAAATGTTAGTTTGGTGTTTAGTTTGGTGTCTTCTATCAAGAATTGCACTTTGATACTCTGCACAAATAAACCTGGAAATCTAAAATTGTTTTAATTCCTGACATTTATGATCGGACATAAAAGTATGACATCTGCAGCAGAGTATCCTCCATTGGAAACGTGATTAAATCACATCTTCATCAAATCTCAAATACACTAAAGTGCAGTTAAATTAGACTATTTCATGGCCAGCTGAGATTTTGTGGGTTTTACCTCTTAACTCTACTACTACTATTAACAGTGGTGATTAGGATGATTTTCTTAACCCTACTTTTATCCCTCCTCCTCCTTTGATGCCTTTGGATAGGAGCTTGGTTCTGGCTGACCTTTCATTTCTCAAGAAATGAAAGTGATGCAACTCTCCACAAAACTTCAGCTCCCCTACTAAATTTGGCTGCACTTGGACAACGAGTTCAAGATTTGCCCGGTGGAAGAAGGCAGGACAGGCGAACAGATGGATAGAAGTGGTATAATGGTTCCTGAGAAGCCCAGAAGGGAGGGACAGTCTGTGTGGACAACCTGATTTTGTCCCCCAGGGCTGCTCCTTTTTTGTGCTGCATTGAGCCATCCATGGAGCCGAACAGCGAGAGGCCGGCAGGCCAGGACACCAGGAGTGCGGGGAGCCGGGGACAGAGCTGGAGCTGTCCAGAGCAGGGCAGCGAAGCTGGGGAAGGGTCTGGAGCAGCCCTATGAGGAGCAGCTGAGGGAGCTGGGGGTGTTGAGCCTGGGGAAGAAGAGGCTCGGGGGTGACCTTATCGCTCTCTACAGCCCCCTGAAAGGAGGGTGCAGCCAGGTGGGAGTCGGCCTCTTCTCCCAGGCAACCAGCAATAGAGCAAGAAGAAATGGCCTACAGCCGCACCAGGGGATGTTCAGGCTGGGCATCAGAAGGAATTTTTCCACAGAAAAGGCGATCAGGCATTGGAATGGGCTGCCCGGGGAGGTGGCGGAGTCACCATCTCTGGAGGTGTTTAAGGACAGACTGGACGTGGCAGTCCGTGCCATGGTCTAACTGATACGGTGGTGTTGGGTCATAGATCGGATTCCGTGATCTCCAAGGTGTTCTCCAACCAAACTGATTCCGTGAAACCCCAGGGCCGGGACACCTCCGCGCCGCGCCCGCCCCACGGGGAGTTGGCAAAGGGGCGGCCCCACCTCCTCCGCCCCTCACGGCTGCCCCGCCCCCTTCCGCAAGGCCACGCCCCGGAGGCGCGGCTTGGCCCGCGCGCGCCGCGCCCACCATGCGGCTGGGGACGTGCAGGGGCAACTGCGCATGCGCTATCCGTAACCCCGCTGCTCTCCCCTCCCACTCGACCGGCTCGACGCGAAGCCTTCCTTGGCTTCTGATTGGCTGGCCGGCGCTTTCGGGCCAATGGCAGTGGCGCTTGCTTCGGCGGAGCCGTGGCGCTGCCCGCCAATGGGGAGAGCGGTTGTTGCCGTCCGCTTTCTCTGTTCCGCGTGTCCCGCCGCGCAAGATGGCGGCAGCGGTGCGGGGCGCGGAGGAGCTGGAGCTGCTGGAGCGGCTGCTGGGGCTGCCGGGCGGGAACAAGTACGGCGTCCAGGGGGAGCGGAAGGTGAAGGGAGCGAGGAGGGGCCTGGAGCGGGTGGCGGTGGCGACGCGCGTGGGAGGGCGGGCGTCCTCTGGTCTCCTTTCCCCAATGGCTGCTTCCCTCCGAGCTTCCCTTTCCGCCTCCCTGGCAATTCCCCTCAGACACCGATGTGACGGTGACTGCGGCCCCCAGCCGACGTCTCCTTGAGTGGGGTCTCACCTGTGTTCCCTCCAGCCCTTCCTTCACCAACTTACATATGTTGTGGGTGTTGTAGGGCCTCGCTGCCTGTGAACTTGTAGGTTCTGGAAACTCCTTCCCTCTGCTTGTGGGAAGGATCGTGATGTGTCATGGAAGGGATTTCGGCTTGACTTTTACTTGTTCTGTCAGCACGGTCCTTTCCGTATGTGTGAATTATTTCTGTGCTATCTTGATTAAATTATATGGGAAGAAAAAGGTGCTGTTTTAGTAATAGGAAGATGTCTGTATTGAGGACGTGTTGCTCTTAAATATTTTGATCTTTTAAAGTACTCCTACCTGACATGAGGTTGTACTGCGATAGGAGCCGGTTCATCTACTGTGCCTGCAGTGGGAGGATCAGAGGAAGTGACCTAAGCTGAGGCAAGGGAGATTCAGATTAGATATTACAAAATATTTTTCCCCTCTTTTGGTGCTGAGGCAGTGGAATAGGTTGCCCAGGGAGGTGGTGGAGTATCCATGTCTGGAGATGTTTAAGAGGTGTCTGGATGTGGCACTGGGTGATGATTTAGCGGTTTAGGGGTTGCAGTGGCAGTGCTGGGTGGGTGCTGGACTGGATAATCTTAAAGGTTCTTTCCAACTTTGATTCTATGGTTCTAGCTGTTTCAATGTTTCAAAGTTTGTATGGAAACCATCGATTTCCAGGGTTTAAGAGGCACCTGAGGCATGAAAAATGCAATGTAGAGCTGGGAGTGTCGCAAATTTGTGAGCCTTTTGTTTGATCCTCCCTCCTGGAGAAGGTCACTTGAGAAATGAAGCTCTGCAGTTGCCTTATGTTTTGAGTTTTTTAAATTGACTGTTTATGATTAGAGTCCTGAATATCTATATGTGTTCTTCAGTTGTAAAACCTGCCTTAATAATTTTACAGCCCACATGGTATTTAATGCCATAAAGCATAAGGCTGAAAAATTCAAGTAACTAGTTCTGTGTGTAGTTTTTCTGGCTGGATGCTCAGTGGAAAAAAACTTAATAGTAGTGAAAGACTCTTGATACAACTACAAAAGTAATACTTTCAGTTCAACTTGCACCTTATATTAAATAAATCTGCACACAGACTGCTCTGTGTGGTCAAATACTTTAAAAGAAAGAGTGTTGTATTTTAATCAGTTTCTTTCATTTTATGTCATAAGTGCCTGAATGGGCTTCAGCCTTTTCAGTTCAGTCACTTCATTTCTTGAGTTGGTGGTTCAGTTTCCTTTCCCACAGCTGAACACATGCTGCTGTCACTCACAAAGACATCATGGCTAAAGCTGGAGGTGTGTTGTGTTGTCCTGCTGGTACCAGCGAGCTCCTGTCTGCTGTTCAGGGCATTTTGGAATGGTGCAGTACTTAGGAATAAGCTTTTAAGGAGGTGTGGTTACTGCAGCGTGCTTGCTCAGACAGACATTGGATGCTAATGACTTCTGTCTTAAATCAGAGTCCTGAATTTGGAAATGAGTTAGAAGCCAGTTAATAAGATTTCTGCCAGTGTTAGAACAAGCAATGCTATTTCTGCCTAATATTGGCAGAATTTGCTTAACTGGAGCTAAAGGTGTCTTGGTTTGTTCATGTTCTTCTGTAACACCTGAAAATAAAATACCCCAAAGAGCAAAAAGTGAACACAGACTTGGTTTTGATGGCACCACCTTTACTGTGAATGCTTCTAAGTTCTGATTCATTGCTTCAAAGGACCTTTTGCGGGAACATAAAAAAAAACATAGCCATTCATATAGAAACTGCTTTCTTCAATTATTTCTTTAGCCTTACACTTGTGTTTCCACTTCCAGATTCCTGTTCTCCAAACCAACAATGGCCCTGGGCTGACGGGGCTGATGACCATCGCTGCCCACCTGGTCAGGCAGGCTAGGAAAGACCAACTGCTGGGAAGCACTGCTGAAGAGAAGGCTGTGGTGCAGCAGTGGCTGGAATACAGAGTGACCCGAGTAAATGGAGGCTCCAGTAAGGAAGATACTAGAACAATTCTGAAGGTAAGGAGTACTTGATTACCTTGCCACTGAATTTTGGAGTGACTGGACCTTGAAGAAGATTACAGTGCTAATGTATGTATGAGCATACAGTTAATAAAATTTAACAAATGCTATGGGCTTGACAGTATCACTAAGTACTGGTTTTTATTCCTCTTGCTGCTTTTCACTTTTTTTGACAAAAATACCCCAACATCCTGAAATGAGAAAACAGCTAAAACTGTAAAATACATGAAGCAGAGCTCTTGCATGCTATATAATTCTGAAGGATGAAGGGTGTTCCACACAGTTTGGAGACTGTTCAGCTGCCTATGTGAGGTGCCAGTCTCTTATTATCTTCAGAAACCATTGGTGTTGTATTCCAGGATAACACTTCTCTGATTGTTTTAAGAGCTATTCTTAATTATATGGAAATTATGGGATGTGAGCCATACTTGATGCTGTGGTAATTGGTTTTGATGCTAAAAGAAAGTACTGGACAGAATTGTGTGTGAAAAGTGAAATCATAAAGGAACCTCTACAAAACTGTCCTTCACATTGAGCTACTTTGTGTGGAGTCCTTGGTCTGCTGTTATTAAACTTTTCTTGTAGGTGGAAGCTTTCTTCCTCTTGAACAGGTGGAGGCAGAAAAGAGAATCTCGAGGATCCCCCTTGTTGTTTGAGCAGCCAGATGACAAGGAGCAGATAGCAAAACTTACTCTATTTTCCTTTCTCCTTGCAACTGGTAACAAGTATTTTCACAGTCTTGTGGGAGCAACTTCAAGGGAAAATTTGTTTTTCACTGTTAAGCACTATTTACCAAGTGTGTATAAAAGAGCAGTGAAATTCGGTAAATTTTTTTAAGTGCTTATTTTTTCCAGTTTTAACAGTATGTTTTAGATGGAGAGTTGCATTGCTCAGTGCTGCCAGTGAGTCTGAGTTTAGAAATTTGTGAGCAGCAAGGTTGACTCTACTTGAAGCTGGCAGAGTCCTAATACTTCTGGCTCTGGCAAGATGTGCAGAAACCGAAGACAAACTGAAGCAGTATCAACACTCTGTTACTTAAAATCAAGGAAAATGCATCTTAAAATGATACAAAACAAAACTTTATTACTCTTCGAGCTGACAGCCCTCTTGATCTTGAGGTCTATCATGCCTGCATTACCTACCAACTTAGTGAAAATCCTGACAAACTATTTCTCTCACTTGAACCCCAAATAATCTGAGTTATCTTGGTTTCATTGTATCTGGGGAATATCTTCCATTGGTTAATTGTGTTTGTTTACATTGCTTTTCTTTTTGGAACATATCTGCTCTTACTTTCTATGTGCAAATGCTATCAAAACCTTCACACTCATGGTTACTCTACAGATACAGCATGAAAACCTGTCTACTTTCTAGGATTTTTAGAACTTGATTGAAGGAGGCATTGATTTATCAGGGTTTAACTTCACGTTTAGCTGTGGTATGATGAGGTGTCCCTTGGAGGTCCCTGTTTAAACTTTTATGACAAGTGTCACACAGTTTCAGTCATTCTTTGAACAAACTTGAAACTTTTTGTTCTCCCAAACTGTGAGAAGGCAGTATGAGAACAAATAACTCTCATTTACCTTTCTTGCCTTTCTATCATATAAAAACCAAAAGCAAGTTTTCTGTCTTGTTATAACAAAATTCATCTGCTCAGGATGGTTTTAATGATGATACCTGCAGTGTCAGCAGATATGTGTGAGTGTTTGCAGAACTGCATTGCAGCATTAAAACCAAATGAAGCTGGGTGAGATCTCTTTTTAGCTTTGGCCTTAGTGACACTGGTTATGTAGAAAGGACAGTATGCTGAAATACAAGGAAAGCAAAATTTCCTTACTGAGAAGCAGTGTTTCTTGAGAGAGAATCTCTGCCTTTAAGTACATTTAAAAGTTTTTCTGTGATTTTTTTTTTAGCAAATGTTGAATAACCAGATTTTATTTTAACACAAGGCTACTGTAGAATTGTTTCAGCACTAATAATTTTATAGTTACAGCGATTAATGTCTTTTTTTTTTTGTAATTTGTTCTCTTGCCACCATGGTTAATCAGAAAAGGGGCAGCCTACCATTAAAGTATACTGTGCCAAAAGGAAGTAGGGGTGAAAAAAGAAAAAGAAACTAAAGTAGGGAGGGAAGTCTGAGGCTGTAGTTTTACAACATGTCTGGAATACACAATGGCAGTCTTGGGACAGTTGCAGCCTAGAGCCACAATTTATAATAAGCTGTGCCAAAAACAGTTCAGTCGCTTCTGCTATAAACTTTAGGCTGCCTCTATTTAACCCTTAACTGATGTGGTTCTACCAAATGTCATAAATAACTGGTTTCATGTTTGTTAGTTTGAGCAGGAAGGATTTTCTGTTTGCTTTACGAAAATAGGTTGTTAAATTGTTCTTACTAACGTGTTGCCTAAAGCTATTACTTGGCAGGAAAAAAATGGTGAAACAGACCACCTCAGCCAGGGTTTTTATATTCATCCAGAGCAAATGCCACAATGTTCAGAATGGGTCAATAAAGGACTTGTTGAGTTTTGTCTAATTTTAATTCGGGTTTCTCTAATTGACAAAATAAATGGGATCAGTACTTTTGCACCAAATCTATTCCTCAGCAGATCCATAGGAATGATTAATGTCAGTAGTAGTGAGAGCGTAATATCTAATGCATTGTATTAACTTTCTTTTCCACAGGATAAAAAGAGTATAATCTTTTGTTTCTTTTATGTTTCATTAGTGGTAAATTAAGCTGCATAGGAAAAAAAACTGAAAATTTCTGAGTTGTCATGCAGGATAACTAGTGTGTTTTCTGCTCCTCAGGGAAGGAACTAAAAACCGCTGTGCCATCAAATCTCTACTTAGGTATTGTTGAATTCTGTTTAGGAGATTTTAATGTCTCTACATTATCAGTTTTAGGTATTTTAAACCTGAGGATTCTTCCCCCCTCACCCCATCTTAAGAAGCTCTGGCAAATAACTGGTGGCTTGTTAAATTCAGCATCCACAAAAATGTAGAAACGTCTGGTCTCTGAAGGATAATGATAACTAAGAATCTCTATGTACTACTTTCAGTGTCTCATACAGAACAATGTTCCATGATTTCAATTAGCTTTATCCCAGTCTGCTGTGCTGCCTGGCTGTAATCATGAAATCCAATTAGAAATCTGAATAAGAGAGCTGTAATTTCTATTTAATGTGCTTGCTTGAGAAATTACTATTTTCAGAGGTAAAAAAGCAGGTTAATCCATGCTCTGTTCATGCCGGTAGTCCACAGCTCTGTACGCTGTTTTTTGAGACTGAATGGGATGCTTTCCTGCTTTGGCAAGCCTGTCCAGCAAACACTTTTCAAGCTTCAATTCTGTATTCACTTCTTTACCCCTTCTGTTAGCACCGGGATATTTTTGCACACTTACAGGTTTAAAGATTGAATTTTTATTATTGAAACATTTGTTGATTATTTTTCTTCTGTCTTTTACAGGAAACTCAGTAATATAATATTCTTCCAGACCACGTTTAGCTCATAGTTTGCGAGTTAGAGAGAAGAGTCTTGCATGAGAATTAAAAACATTTCTTATGTACCAGAAGTGTAGTTTTGCTTTTCTTGGATGTGGCTGCAGAAACCCGTTCTTGGGTTCTGCATTGTCAGGGGCTTTCCTGGAGCATTTGAGAGTGCTCAGCTTTTTGTCTTTGCATGGGGATACAAAAGCATTTAGGGCATAAATGACCTCGAGAATCTTGCTGACTGAAAGGACAGGACGTGCTTCTGTGCGTAAGGGAAACACATACGCCAGCAGGGTGTTGTGGGCAAAATATCCGGAACAAAATCAGTGTGATTAGGTCCATTGGAAGCTCCTGAGTTGTCATAAGAAGCGACTGTTCCTTATCTGAGCCGCTGTCACAACTGGCAGTGACTGGCAGGGATTCAGCGACCTGAACAGATCAAATGGATTAGGGACCATTGGATTGCATATTTAACAGGCAGCAAGCAATGCTGGGGGTGCTCAGAAGTGTACTCTGAATGAGATGTGTTGAACTGTTGCTAGATAGAGGCTGTAAATTGGATTTTTTTTCCCCATAGAACAGCAAATGGAAATCAGTCGATTAGTCCATAAATAATACAATTCTTCTTTGTGTTGCTTTTCTCCCCCTCATACCCAAAAATGGTGTTTGAATTGCTGCAGTTGTTCAGTGTATGTTAATGCATTGTAATGCAGCTGTGCCTTAAGTATCCGTCTGAAATTTGAAAAAGGATTTCCCGAGGGAACACAACAGTAAGTTTATGTAGTTACAA
>VZTT01005777.1:53031-63943 GCA_013400855.1 Buphagus erythrorhynchus | reverse complement strand
AAAGACTTTTTTTTTTCATGACATGGAAAAAAAAAGTCTGTCAAATTAAGTGTCTGCTTCTTTGCTATTAAAATAATTGCTTTAATAGCAAATAATTATTTTAACAGCAGAACAGCAGCCTTTCTTAACTTGGGGGAATTATCTAATTTAATGAGGAAGAACAGAAAATACCCATCTAACAAAATGTTGTAAAAAATGCCATGGAAGTGATCTCTAAACAATTAACCTAAGAGTTATGTTCTGAGTAAAAAGTAGAGCATGCCACAAAGTGCTTTTTAATATATTTCACTGATAGAGTACATTATGTAAATAAGTAAAAATATCTTGCTTGTTGTGCCTAGAGTACAAAAAAGGATCTTATTATTAGCATAGCTGTCTGTTTTGCCCTTCAGATATTTTTTCACAATGCTAACAGAATGAAAGAGAACTAGTTTTCCAGACTTTAATTTTTGATTTACATTGGAGAAACATGAAGATCAAGAATTATAAATAAAATATTATGGGAAGGAAATACTGTATCTGCTGCAAAATCAGCTATNTCTGCTGCAAAATCTAAAATTTAGCTCAGCCTTTCCATAACCAGATGCTTATCCATTAAAGACTGTGGAAAGGTTATTGTAAACTCAAGGTAAAGTTTCAGTATTTCAGTACTTGCTCATACTTAAGTATCTTTCTTCACTTCCAGTAGTTTTAGATTGCCTTAGAGCACACACATTGTTCTTTTCACGCACTGTGTTACTTTGTAAATAGTTCCCCAATTTCGTATCAAGCATCAGCATCCAGCTACCATTAATTACAACACACTGCAGATGATCAAAAGCATCTTTCCCTAAATGGTACTGCTTTTTTTGTTTTGGTCCTGAATATACTGCACTTGCAGAAACTCAGGCAGTTTGTGAAACAGTGTTATATTACCATAGCTTCCACTTTTCATTCGTAGTGCCTTTAAAAATTCTAGATTCCTGGCCCCTCCCCCTTTATTAGTGCTGTTCTGGTTAGTGCTATTCACTTGATTAATTGCCAATAACTCTCTTATTTTTCTAGATCAGCAAAAATGTGTAGCTGGTTTTTATGGTTTATCTCTGCATTTCTATCAGAGTATACAACTGTAGGAACAGTGTTTACATTTCCATGCCAGCAGCAACAAAAGCAGATTTTCTCATGCTGCCTGAAGTGGGGTTCATAACAGTGCAGAATTGCAGAAGTCACTGAAATATGTCTGTAGTGCTGTGCTTGTATTCTGGCAGGTACATTCCCTAGGAAGAGCAGCTACATGGGTTTAGGAGCAGCTGCAAGATCCCGGCTTTTTGATTGCTGCCACAGTTACTGTGCTCTTAATTTCCCATTATTTAGCTTTAATGCTGTGTTCCATTGGGTTAGAATTCCCTTCTGCAACTCCTTGGAATTGTTCTTTCCCAGTATTTTTCCATTGGTTCATCTTCTAGTATATATCCTTACTTTCTTTTTGCCACTACATTTTTAAAGCTTCCTAGTTCTAAGCCAGGTGCTGGGCTGTGTGAGAGAACAGCAAGGAGAAGCAGCAAATCTGATAGGAAACTCCTGAAACTAAAAGGGTGGCATGTCATAAGGTGAAATTTATTTAGCATAAGACTGGGTTTAAAGAGCAGGTTTTTACTCATACACTTGAATATCTGTAAATGTATGTTTAACTCTTTCTGTGGTCCAAAGTTTGTTGAAACAGATTTGTTTCCAGCTGTCTTGTGCCCAAGACCGAATTTTCAGTGAACCTGCAGCATCCATAAAATCTAGTGTTTGTAGAACAAAGCATAAGGAATATGCCATCTGTTTAGCTTTTGAGGAGATTACCCTTGATTAGCTTTAGAAATCTAAACATGAAAAATACTAGGCATGTCTAGATCATTATTTATATGTTAAAACTGTCCTCTACAAACGTACCCTTTTTCATTGACTGCCAGCATTGTGAAGATTTAAGTTGATGGTTAATTGGCTAACTGGTAATGAAGTGAGGTGAATCCTGATTGGTTTCAGTATTGGTGAGATAGGATTGGGTAGTTGATGTGCGGATCACATTTTGTTCCTGGTACAGGTTTTATATTCTGTTCTGAGGACTAACCCATTTGTAATTCAGTGGTAGTATGTTAATGTGAGAAGAGAGATTATGATCTTAACTGATAAGACAACTAGATTACAGAGAAATAAGAAGACATAAAATTGCTAATCAAGAATAGTAATACAGGTGATAATAGTTCTACAGCTGGCTTGAAAGACTCTGAAGTAATAACAGACTTTGTTGAAAAGCTTTGAGGATGCTGATGACCTAAATTTGAAAGACTTTTAAAGGTAGAATTTGGATCTGTAACTGTAGATAACCACCTAAGCCAGTTTTCTGATTAAAGATAGGCTTGAAGCTCTGCATTAGGGTTAGCCACATATCCTGTGAAAAGGAGCTGTTGCAATAGTGTGATAGAGACTTGTTCCTGATTGATCTTGAAGCTGTTCTGTGTGATAGTACTTTAAATATTTTTATGAAGTATGGGCAGGTTTCCAGTTTGTTTTACTGTTGTAATTTGAATCATGCAATTGCTGTGTTAATAATGTAAGCTATGTGATAATGTGTTAATAATGATAATGTGTTAATAATGTAAGCAGATGTGAACAGTTAAGTTATGCTGATTCTTCGTAACTATTCCATTTTGAGCAGTAGTCATACAAAACAACTTCCAATTAGCCTATGCAGTCTGAAATTGCCTGCAAAAAATTTACTCCTGTATTTAAAATACACCTTGAAATATGAAGTAGTCACTTTGCCTGTGAGACAAGACTGTCTCACTGAATGAACATGAAGGGGTTGTGCATGTTGTGGAACTCTTCCCTGCACCGCCCAGTACTGTATGCTGACCCCATGGAATAGAGAGATGCATTAAATTCATGCAAGCTTTTCCCTCCTCTCTATCATGCAACTATATATTCCACCTCCAGGTCTGTTCCTTTGAGTAGATTAAATTTCCATACATATTATGGGTTTGAGTTTTACTATGTGAAATTAGGATGGAATACTGCTAGACTGTAACAAGTTACTTGAATTTAAATTACCTGTAAAGCAATCCACTTTTATTTTGCCTTACCACATGTTATGACTCTAATGATGCAGTGCCTGGTGTTACTGGTGCCTTGTATTTATTCCCCGTGCAGGTGGACCTCACAGTGCAAGAAAAGGAGAAATACGTTAATGTGTCTCGTTGGTTCAACCACATTCAGCATTACCCAGGTGTCCGACAGCATCTGTCCAATGTCGTCTTTATCAAGAACAGATTATACACTAATGCTCATTAAGTCAAATCTTAATGTTGTGTTGGAATGAGGTGTGGGAGCTTAGAAATGGTACTGTCCAAAGCCACTAACCTGCAAATACTGTTTTGTAACCTTCTGTATGTGAACCGAAACTGTCAATGTCTCAGATAATGCAACTGCATTGAATTGCTGTTGTTAATTCAAGAATTAGAACTAAAGAATTGTTATTGTGTATCTGATTAAATGCAAAAATGGTAGAAAGATGGAAATGAAGTTTTAATTCACTATTTTTAAAAAAATTTAGAGTTCTTTTAGTTAAACATTCAAGTGAAATTACATGATCTTTACCATCAATTATTCACTCCTTTCGCTATTTATTGAATTTTTATGTATGTCAGCCAGCTTTCCTTTTATTTTCCATGGATGTTTACACTAGTTTTGTACAAGTCAAGAGCTATATTGTGTGCCAAGGATGTGAAAAAGGGAACATGCAAATGTTACAAAGTATTTATGTGACCGAATAAATTATTTTAAAACTGTAGTCTAATTTGGCTATGAAACTTTCGAGTTTTTCTTCAGTAAAGAAGATTTTTAAAGGTTAGTTCACTTCCTGTTTCATTTTGTGGTGTACTGTTTTGTATCTAGAAGCATTTCCTTTCAAACTGAGTAGCAAAGTTGGTGTTCTTGAAGATTTTTCGTGTGCCTTGCTTCATACTTGTTACATAAGTGCAAATGCACTTTTCCACCCCCCCAACAAAACCAACCAAAACCCTCAACTTGAGATAATTTGCTGCTCTATCAAGTTCATTAGCAGTGTTTTAAGTGGGCTTTAAAGCCAATGAACACTATTCTTGTCACAAATTTGGATGGGTCATTTTACTGTAGAATGTGGTCCTCTGATTTTTATTTGTACAAGTATAAAAATGCTAACTTGAATTGGTTAATTATCTTCTGCACAATTCAGATAACATTTCTTTTAAGACATGAAAGAAATACAAAAATACTTTTGATATTTTAATTGATAAATCAACTATGTTGGTTTCTTCAGCAGTGCTTAGTGGACAACTTCACTTGTACATTCTTTTGTTTAATGTACTACTTAGAAGCCTCTCACCCAGTAAATATAAAAAAGCTATTTTGGATAGATGTTTGAGCATTTTGAATGTTAAAAGTCCTTAAAAAATAAAATTAAAATAAGTAGATAATGAGATGAGGTAATTAAAATACATCCTGATGTATAAATGGACAGAAGAAAATTGCAAGGATAAGCATAACCTGGACAATTCCAGACTCTAATAGGTGTTTTCTGTAGATATACATAATTTTATTTTTAATTCTTTTACTGAAGTTTTACAGGCACACCAAGTTACTTTTAGGACAAAAATTTCACAATTTCTCACCATTTTCTGGGAGCTTAATTCTCCACTTCTAGCTGCTCTTGTTTCTTGCTATTTAGAAGCTCACTTTATGTACTTAAAAAGATCTCTGAAATCTTGAGATCTGTTCAAGGGTTGTGGAGTGGGCTTTAGTACAAATGTACATTAGAAACTTAATTCTCAAAGGTTTTCATATTCCACTGCCTGAGAGCTTCAGGTATTTACTGTTAGTACTTGTACTCTTAATATCCAGTTTATTCAAACATTTGTTGCCTAATAGTATGTATTCAATGAGTGTGCTTTTTCCCCTCCTCTGTGGGAGCAAGTGATGGTAAGACTTAGAAAAATACCTGCGCTTATACTAAATTCTGCTATAATGAACCCTTTTATGTTTCAGAAGGGGAGCATGGGTGTGAATCATCAGTGCATTTGGAAGGGTTTAGGGAAGTTTCACATTCATCTTATGGATTTATTGTTTTTATCCATCCTTTTGCAAGTGAGAATGATTTAAATTCTTTAAAGTGAATGTGCAAGCCTTCATCCATGAAAATAGCTTACATTACAGCTGAGAATGCTGAAATTGAGCCAGAGCTAAATGTTGCTTGGAACAATACTGTCATCTTTTCAGACAGGTTGTTGTAGAGATGATGCTACAAAATGTCATATTTTTTTAATCCCAAACAGCTGCTGTTTGCAAGTATTGGGATTTCTTAGGTTGGCTACATGCTACTGCTGCAGTATCCCCTAGCCTCTTGTGCCAGTTTTATTTTCTCTTGTGTAGAACAAAAGTGTTACTAGCTGCTGAAATGTTAAAAAAAAAAGTTCACCTAGTAGAAAGATGAAATGTTTGAAAGTGGATTAGTAATATTTAACTCTCTACTATCTAAAAGGCATTTGGTCATTATCATATAATAACTTGAGCATATTTCAGTTTTCTTTCCCCTACTTGGGGAAACTTAGGGGGATAGAGGGTTAAAAGCAAAGAAGGATGAATTGAGACTTTGCCTTTAGAGAGATGACTGGGAAAACCAGATGGTATTGATTTTTCTTGTCTCTCCCCCTTTTTATCTAATGCCTTTTGATCAAGGACAAATAAATCTGTAAGAAAACTTCTGAAAAATCACACAATTCTGAATTGGTCTGAGACTGTTTGAGGTACATTTTTACAACTATGCTTCATAATTTTGAAAGATGAGGTGTGTAGTGGGAGCTCTCAAATTAACGTTGATGGTTTATATAAAGGGTTTGCATTGGGTAAATGTTCAGCTGCTTTTAAAGCTACTTTCTCTTTCTGTAATATTTTATTACACTTTCACTGAACATTAGTAAAAGAGACTTTGCTCCCTTGCAACCCCGGTCTCCATTCTTAAAACTCTAGTTGCTGAAGGGCACTGTGATGTTTTACTTTCGTTGCTTTGCATTTTGATGATGATGATGACTACAGTGATGTACGGAATTTATTTTCACAGCATTTCATGAACAGCAACACTTTAATTTGTTAATGTATCTCATCATTGCAGTATTATTATTTTGCATAATTGTTCTAATTTATTCAAGGGGCCTGACATGTTATGGTCTTATAAGTATGTGCCCCTGGGACTTGAGTGTGCTGCCATATGGTGAGATAGTGCTGCATGACAACCTTTCAGCAACAGAAGAATTCAACAGTGAAATAAATATGATAATTGTAAGTGTTCAGTGAAATCCTACACTTAGCACTTTTTCTCCTTGATGCCAAGATGACTGCTTGTAGACCAGCCAGGTTGAACCAGGTGTTCAAGTATTGCATAAGAAATGTGCTGATAATTTTTAGTTCTCTTTGTGTGTGTAACTTCACTTTTAAGTGAGAGTTCAGTTTGACTTCTGAAGTCTCTAGGGGTGTTTCTTGCTCTGAGACTTGTAACTGGGCAACAGTGATTTATAGAAAAATCCAGGTTTAATATAGGATTAGGAAAGAGTGAGCAGAAATGAGAAATTTGGGAAGACTACACAAAAAAAAAAAATAGTTCCAGTTTAGACCTGGGGACTAAGAAAATCTGACCATTCAGATGGGACCAAAATGAAGGCTTTTCAGCAGCAAAACTAAAGAAATTATTTATGATAGCTTAAATATGTAACATGCTTTCTGTCATGTTCCTGGTTATCAGTGATTTACCTTCCAGGTTGGCATCCCAATGTTTCACACAGAAAATGAGTTAGAAGGTATCCACTTCCGGTTCACACTTGAAACAGTCCAATCCAGCAAGTTTTTTTACCCTTCTTCACCCCACCCACAGTAAGTACTTGCTGTTAATAGGTTTGCACCTATTGAATTTCCTGAGATTCTTCGTGTAGAAAGTGTAAGTTTTGCCAGTGAAGCCTCCTAGCAAACGCTGTTTGCCTGTAAGAGGTGATATTTTCACATACTTTTAATCTTTTTTATCTTGTATTCCGTCTCTATAGCCTACCCAATCCTTTTCAAAATATTTGTAAACTGAAGTAGAGTAGACCTTTTCTCATGAATTTCATTATACTGGCCAAATCTTTGGAAGCACATAGGCCTAGAAATGGGGAGTTTATTTTTTGTGATGTGCATCTTAGAACTATCCAACAGGTGTTACAGCTTTGGAGTATCTTGATAAAAAATCAAAAATAAAATAATTCTACAACTTTACTTTGTTTCTCTCACACACACATATACACACATTAATTTCAATTATAGCTGATGGAAGGTTATTCTGGACCCTTCAGTGTGGGTGTGGATCCTGGGTTACTTGCAGGGAGCTGAGACTCTTAAGTAAGGTTTAATGTAGATGTACTGTGCAATTCAAATAAGACATTCATTTATATTAACTATTTCATATGAAAATGTGACTTAGAAGTGGTTTTGTCTGTGAAATAGACCAAATAGCATTACAGACAGAAGAGCAGTGGAACTTGGGTATCTTTATTTTTCACTTGGTTAAAAAACAATAGATGATCAAAAGTCAGCTGTTGATTTGAAAGAAGACAAAGTACTTAAAAAACTATTAGCTGAGAGATGAAAATAAAGGAATATATAGAACTATAAAATCATTATTACGAAATCCCATATAAGCTCTTCTATTTAGAATGGTTCATATTCTTTCTGATCTGCTATCATCTTCTGTTTGCATCTCTGCAGCTGATTTATAGTTTGTCTGCTGTGTTGAATGCAGAAGCTGGGAATAGATTTTTCAAGCAGATTTGCTTGGTATGGTCATAAATTGATTTTATAATTGTATGTATATACAGAACGTTGTATGAAATTTTTTTCTACCTTTCTTTTTTTTTTCTTCTAGAAAGAGGGATCTGTAGGCCTGTTTTATTTTTTTCCCTTTTGGTTTTTAATCTTATCACCTCTTTTAATCTTTGGTGTGTTTCAGTGTTTAACTTCAAAGTGTAATTGCAATGATGCAGCTGCTTAATGGATTGCTACATTTAATATTTTCCCCCAAGAGCAGTATTTCTTCTTTGCATCTATAATTGAATCATGCTGCTGCTGTCCCTCATGGAAATGACAGGTTTCATATTCACCATACACCTGAGCACATGCTTACTCACTTGGTAATCCTAATTTATTTTTCTATTTATTTATCAAAATTCACTTGGATTGCACACATTTTCTTTGTGCTGGAATTTTATTGCAAAAGAAATTAAAGGGGAAGTGCCATCATGCACCCCTTGCTTTGCCGGGTCTTCAGATTCCAACTGGGCCTTTGTATCCCACCGCTGCATGTCTTGAACGTGAGATGTATCCTACCTCAGAGCCCAGCTCCAGGGCGACACAAAGATATCACAGATTTGGAAAGGGGCATCGATTTTGTAGCAGGCATTACTTGTTGCTGCTCTGTGCACGTTCCTGCAGGCGTGGCCTTTATTTTCCATGCTAGTAGTGACTACAGCCAGCGCGGCTGCCACAGAACACCACGCATACCATCTCTCACTGCAGGCAGGCAGGAGGCGATTAATTCTTCATTGTTGCTGCATCTGAAGGATTCCCCTTTCCCCTCCCACACTACCTTGGCCCCTTTAGGAAGATTTTCATCCATTAAACTTTCCCTTCTCTGTTGGAAGAACTAACTCTCTTTCAGCATTTTCAGGCTGGTGATCTAATTTGACAGCTCGTAGGTGATGTCTATTCCTCTTCAAAGAGGCAGGTAGCCCCGGGCTAGCCAGCTGCATTGTGGATTCTGCAGATTTGGCTTGCTGTTCCTGCTGGGTGTCATCTGTCTTCTCAGTCTTGCAGTGGATGATTTTTGTCCTCCCCAGCATCATCTGCCTGAGCAGTTTCTGCCTGGCAGGCCTGTCTGTCCAGGTTGAGCATCAAACACAGTGGCCGCTCGGCTAATGTGACAAGGCACCCCTCCAAAGAGCGCAGCCCCGGGCCTGCTCAGGCCAGCATCGGCATCGCAGCCCGCAAACTTCCAGCCATCACGATCATGGTCTTGCTCTCCCATCACGGGTGCAGCCCATGGACTTATTCTGCTGGCACAAAGTATGTCCCCCGCCTCGCCCTCTTAAGGGCCGTCGCTCCGATTCCTCCCATCTGGGCAGATGTCTGCCTCAACAGGTTTGGGTTTCCCTGCCTGTTGCCGGCATTTGACTCGGACATCGCCACTTGGGTGAAATAATCCTTTAGTGCATTATCATCGCCAGACAGCCTGTGGGGGAAATGACAGGACTCGGCACGTTCAGCTGAAGATTTTGCAATTCAGAGCACTGCTAATGCTAATGGGAAGTGGCAGGGTGATCCCTAAAAGAGAAAGCGGGTTCCATTGCATGGCAAAAATGACAGAGGTTGTTTAGCCTATCTTCCAAAAAAATACATGATGACTACATATGTTGATTTTCATGCTCCAAGCCATAGCTATTTCCATATTTTTGTGACTTGATGACTACTTTCTACAAACTGACAGGTTAGGAGCTCCACAAGTATTGTCTTTTTATAGCCATCACCTCTTTAAGTCCTCCTTAATTTCTTTAAAATATGTTTTGAAAATAAGCTTGACTGGGCAATGAGAGTAAGCAGGGGAACAAAAAACAAAACCAGGCATAAATGCAACAAATAGCATATTCTTAAAAAAAAAAAAAAATAATATTATTCAAACAAAGGAGGAATTGTTTCAGAACAGTAGTCCTAGAAACCAATGCAACTGTCACAGGATTTGCCCTTGTTGCAGTCCCATAATTCTGAACCTGACATTAGTCATGATATAAAAACTCTTTCCTAGAAATTCAGTAGTTACAAAGCCCCTCAACTACAGGATTTCCTTCTTAACAAATAAAAAGCTAGAGCATAGGGCTTAGAGGGGCAAATAAATTTGTCACAGAGGCTATGAAAGGTTGGCAGCTAAGCTGGAAAGGGTAAAATTAACATTTGAACAATTCTAGCCCAAATTAGTAGTGATGATTGAGCAGATGGAATATCCTGCAGATATTATCAATATATAAGCATGACTGTAATTTATTGGCGATTGTCAAATGCTTACATGTTTTGGATTCAAGTGGAAAAATATAAATATTAATTTACAGGTTGCAATAGGTGGTCACTTTCAGGAAAAAAGATAATGTAGGAGGGAACTATTTTAAAAATAATTATTGTATCTACCAATTGCCTAATTAATGTAATACTTACAGACTATGTAACAGTGAAGGAGTGAAAAACTACATTATATATTTATGCTAAATTTAATAATAATGTTAGTTGAAGTATTGAACACTTCCCAATATAAGAATCTTTTTATTTAGACAGGTTCCAGCTATATTTTGCCTGATTTTGGGAGAGATTGTTTCAACAAAACAAATTAACTCATTTTTAAGCCTGAATTTAGAAGATTATAGATATTGTAAAAAAAAAAAACAAAACCCATATAGTAATTTCCATGAGCAGTTTCCAACCTTTTGTGATGTGACACAGGATTAAATAATAGAATCATTTTTGTGTCAGTTCTAATAGCTTTAATAGTCCCCTTTTTTCACACAATTGCCCCTACTTATAAAAACTACGCAGAGTAGAACATGGGCAGAACTAATTTCTAACAAAGGATACATACTACTCCTGTTTTCTACTAACAAACTCGTAGTTGTTCCAGCTAAACTTGCACCTTTCTGGTATTCCAGGTAGGAAGGAAGCCTTCAGGACACTGAAGGTTGCAGCAGCTATAGCAGAATTTGTGGTCCAGTTTATTCTTCATTGACCATACAGTGACACCAAGAAGCGTGGTATGTACTGCAGATTAAAAATAAAAATAAAAAATAAAAAA
>VZTT01005777.1:14199-51669 GCA_013400855.1 Buphagus erythrorhynchus | reverse complement strand
CCCCACCTGGCTACACCCTCCTTCCAGGCGCTTGCAGAGAGCAAGTCAGGTCTCTCCTGAGCCTCCTCTGCCTCAGGCAGACCCGCAGCCCCTCACGCCGCTCCTCACAGGACATGCCCTCCAGCCCCGCCGCCCTTCTCTGCACCCGTGCGCGCCTCTCCCCGCCCAGGAGCAGCCCCACACCCGCACGTTTCTGGGGCTCGGGGCTCCTTGGGGGCGGTTCCGCAGCCGCGGCCGGCGCGCCGCGATGACCTCACGGCGCGGCACCGGGCCGGCGGAAGCGCTAAGGGAGGCAGGGACGGAGGGAGGCCGGGGAAGGGCCGGGGCGGCCCGGGCTGCGCTGCCCGGGGCCCGCCGAGCGCCATGAGCGGGGCCGGCCCCGCGTCTCCCGACCGCGGCGGCCCCGCGGCCCCGCCGCCCGCTGACAGGAGACGGGACTCTCCGGCCGCCGGGTCCCCGATCCAGCCCATCATAAAGGGTAAGGAGGGAGCGGTGCGGGGCCCAGAGGGGCCGAGCCCGCCATGTAACCCCGCGGCAGCGGCGGAGAGACGGCCCAGGGGCCCCAGGAGCGGCCCGGGAGTGTCCCGGGACCCCCCAGGACAGGTCCGGCTCTCCGGGATTCCAGCGACCTCCAGCCCTCCCAGGTTCGGCGGCGTGTGCTGAGGTTTAAAGCTGGACACCTGGGAGGATTAGCTGGCTTCCACCTTTCAAAACTGGAAGCCGGGGTGTTTCCGTGGCTTTTTTTCGGGGAGCCGAGTCGGCCACTGAGGCCTTGCCACGGGCATGGAGTTTCCTGGGAAGCTCTTACTTTTGGTCTTGTTCGCCCAAGTTTTGCCCTGGTTAATCCGTACACAGAAGCATTTGGACTGGGAAGTGGTTTAGCCCATACTTCATTTACTACAACCATGACTTTCCCGAATTTCTAAATAGTCGTTCTGCACCGTTTTGAGCGTGGTGAGATTCAGGGTGTTGAACAAACACGGGTGGATACAGTAGAGCCACAGGGCAGGTCCATCAGCTGGGGCAGGAGAACGCATCCTTTAGATGGCAGTGACACCTTAAAGTCTTTTTTTGGGGCTACCTTGTGTATTTCTTGCAACAGTATTTGCTATGCTATCACGGTGCTTTTCAATTTAGCAGGCTTTTTCTTTGTGACAGACGAGCCTGTTTCTCCGCATATACTTAAATAGTAAGTACTCCTTTCCAAGACTGAATTTCAAGTCTGGCCCCAGCATACAAGAAAATGCTGAGAGTTTTCCTTTGTAGTGAGGATTCCTCCTGTCTCTTGCTGCAGAAGACTCCCACACTTACTATGTGGATCTCTGTTAAGCTGCAGCATTTAGTTCTGGTCTTACTAGCGCTAACAGTCAGATATGGAAGCTGTACTGAGGAGAAAAAGGATTGAGACAAAGGGTGCTGAGCCACAGAGGAGAGCGTTCACCTTTACAGAAAGGTGGCTTTGGCATCTGGAATACTGGTTCGTTGTGTTTTATCTAAGCTGGTGGTTTGCTGGATCGATAGGTTACCCTACAAATTCTGTTCTGGTGCTCTTTTGGTTTTGTAGGTACTTGGTGAGCAATAGTCCTTCCTCACACTGAGGTATAGTGCACTGCCTGTGTTGTGTAGCCTGGTGTGAGAGTGAGAGAAAAACTAAAATTCTGGCTTTCATTAATCTTCCAGATGTTGGGGAAGTCTATTCAAGACTGCTGGATCACCGACCAGTAATTCAGGGAGAAATACGTTACTTTGTTAAAGAATTTGAAGTAAGTATTTGTATCTTACTGGATGCTGGCAGGGTCTGAAACTTTAAACAGCTTTAAGCATCTTTTTAGATATCATACTAGGTACATAACTTCCTTCAAAGGGCTTGACATAGATTTTTTTTTCCCCCAAAATAACACACCTATAGTATACGTCTGCATCTTTAGCAAACAAGACAGTAATTTAGGACTTTTTTTTTTTTTAAACTTTGGAAAAGAACATGTGTTTTTTAATTTTTTTCCTGCAGAAGACTGGCAAGAATATTGATGTAGGAGAGTAATGTAGTCCTGACATCTTAGAGAAGTCCTGTTGGTTCAAGGAAAGTACTGCTGGCCAGTGTAGGTTTACATGTTCTTGAGAAACTACTTTAAGCCTCAGCTGGATTCAGCTAGCACAGTTATATTTTTATTTTCTTTGATTTTTGTTGCACAAGAGAAAGTGATAGTACTGGAAAAGAAGAGGAACACTTTGTGCAAAGTAATAAAATCACTGAAAATTGAATAATTGTTATTTGATTGGCTGCAAATAAGGCTAAAGTACTGAATGTGTAGAAGTGTTTATATACAGCTTTACCCGGAAAGTATAATTTGGTTTCCACAAGATGGCAGCAAAAGTTTAGAAAATTTGAATCGTATGGCAGAAAAAGGCTGTTTATAGATAGATTTTCTTTCTTACAGAATGTGGAATTTAAAAATGTAACTGAAAATGCAGTTACACCTCAAAATTCCAGTGTGCAGACCTGAACTGAATGACATTAAAATGTCTATCCCTCTCATTCCCCCCCAACCTAGATGGTAGCGTATATTTCAAGCAGGCCTATTTTGTCTCTGCTGGTTTAGCAAAATACAGATATGAAATAAACTTTAATCAGATCTGTATCGTATGGGCTTGAGAGTCACAAGAAATCATTTATTTTCTCTGCTTTCTCTAACTAAGCTATAGGATACAGTAAGTAGTTTTAAATGTCATTCCACAGGAAGGAAAATATTAAATTCATGGACAAAATTAGAACTTATATCTTTAGGCTGATAATTCATATATTTGTCTCATTTCACCTGAAGTCTTTTTATGCTTCTTAGATAAATTTAATATATTCTTAGATCTTTTATTGAAATTTAGTTACTGGCTTATACTTTTATGGGGGGAAAATAGTAAGACAGAGGATTGTTTAAATTTTTGCAATTTAGAATTTCTTTTAAGTGGGCTTATGACCACCAGCACCCAAAAATGCCACTTGTTTCTAACTTTTGAGATATGAGATACTTTTTGGTTGAAACGTGCTTATTTTTTCAATGATTAGCACCTAGTGTGCAAGGAATGCAGATTTGCACTCAGGAAATTTGGAGCCTGTTTTATTAAGGAGTTTTATTTGTCTGTGCCTCTGTTTCTGAAGCTTTAAAATGGGTGTGGTAATCCCTGTCCCCCTCCATGTGATAGAGTATTTTTTGTTTATGTGGAGTTTTTATCCAAAGCAAAATTCTGGTGAAATTCAGAGAGGGAATAGTGCTGTGGCTTCAGAAAAATAGATTATATTTTTAAATTTAGACAATTAAACAAGATCTTGCTGTACTTGTAATTAATCATGATCAGTAGTGATCTAGAAGTGCTACCTCTTTAGTCAGCTGTGTTATATTATTTTTTTAGTCAACTTCATTGCTTTACTTCAGTTAAAACAATTTTACTTGTTTTTGCCTCCTGCTGTACTAAATGTGGAGGGTCAGACATCAAGCAAGCTATGTTATTTCTCAGTAACCGAGTTATAAAATGAAATGCTTTCAAGCTCTATTGCTCTCTGTTGTTTTAGAGTAGCTATAAATTATCTATACAAAACAGGACATTTTTCCCTACAGTGTGTAAACAGTTAATAGTGTCTTTACTCACAAGGGCCAGAGGAGTCATTCAAAGGATTTTTTTATTTTAATGTGAAGAATGGAACATTGCTCTCTTTTTATTTGGCAGTTTTTTCTGTGTTGTTGAATAAGTAGAGTAACACTTTAGTAGACAATGGTCTAGTCTTTGAGATGAAGCTATTAGTTTATCAACTGGGAAACCATCTTTAATTTGTGAAGTGGAATTCCTTGCTAGCCACTCACTTTCTTTCATTTTTGTGGCAGGAAAAACGTGGCCTCCGAGAATTGCGAGTACTTGAAAATCTAAAAAATACCGTCTTTGAAACAAATGAACGTGTTCTTCCAAAGTGTGAGCAGGCAATGCAAGACAATTTGAGTGAAACCTTCAAGAGATGTAAGCAGGTTGCTTCTTAATACTCTTGATGCATCATTTTGAGTAATTTAAATAGTTTGGATTCAAAATATGATTTGTTAAAAAATTACCACAGTTGGGTGGTTTTCAGTTCTAGAATATTCTATTCTATTTCTTTATGTGCTTTGTTATCACTTCTGTGCAACTTCAAAAGGGAAACAACAGGGACATTTTTTGATAATAGTCAGCTGATCAGCTCTTGCTAAGGTGGCGTTAAAGTTTTTTGTTGATTTAAGTAGAAGCTGTTTCAGCTCATTCTTTTCCTATTCACTTGGAAGTAGTGCTCCACGTTGACTAAAGCCATAGACAAAATTTCAGTTTCCTGGTTTGTTGCAAGCATGCTGTGGAAACCTTCAAGTTTCTTAATTTTCCTACAGGAGTGCATAATACTGTCTCATATCACTTAAAACTTCCTGCTGTATAGCTATGAAATTTATTATTATTATTATTGTTGTTGTTGTTGTTGTTATTATTCAGTCACAAATTGAAAAGCCACAAATTACATGCTAATCTTAGTTTCATCCTTATTAATATATTTCTTTACTGCTCAGATTTTAAAGAATGTTTGAAATTTTTGCTAATTTTTAAGCATTCTTTTTTTTCTTACTCATTTAGCAAGATGGCTTCTTCAAAAGAGATTCTAAGAGAGAGCTTTAGGTGCCAAATTTATGCAGTTGAAACATGCCACTGTGGGTTTTGCTACAATTTATGTGTGACGTGTTGTATAAACATTTAATTTCCTATAACTTATTTATATGTGGCATCTGACATATGCAGAATAGCAAATGGTAGATGGTGCTTTACACACCAAAAGGATTGCAGGAAAACACTGAAATTTAAAATTTAGTCATGCAAATAAGGCATCCTAATACCATCTAACTGGGGTGAACCTTTGATGCTGCTCCCTGACTTTCTAATGGCCAGCTGTGCAGTACATCTTCAGTTATAGAATCCCAGAATGGTTGGAGTGGGAAGGGGCCTCTGGAGGTCATGCCCAACCTCCCTGCTCAAGCTGCAGCAGCTTGACCAGTTGTCCAGGACTGCATCCAGTTGCTGCTTGGGAAATTAGTGTATTTAATTCTCTGTTAAAATTAAGTGTTAAATAAGTTGGGGGTGGGGGGGGAGGAAGTGCGTAGGAATACAGTTCCTATTTCCATTGACAAGTTTTCCCAGGCCTAGTCTCGGAGAGAAGAGATGGACTTCAGCATAAAGATTTTGTACACGTGGAGTCTATACACAGCTGATGGAGAAAAAATAAGGGGAAAAAAAACCCCAACTAACTAAAATACAGAGTTTGGTCACCTGTTTCTACTTATTGACTTGAGAGTGGTTTTTGATGTCTTCTGAGGTGCTGAGTAGTGCACTCCAGCTCATCAGCAACACTAAGAGTGTGGGCACAAGAAGACCTCACTGCCTTCCTGCTTTTGCCTTCTAGAACATACAAAGGTTGAACTCTGCAATAAGCCTGCTTACTTTTCTAAGTGTAAACGTTGTAAGTGTTAAGCATTTTCTGCAAGTACAGGTGACTCTTGGGCAGAGATAAGTGACACAGTGGAATATAATCTTCACCTTGCAACAGCCTCGCATCTTCTAAATCCCTTTCAGGCAAGTTTCTTTGATTTACAGCAGCAGCCTGATCTACTGCAATTTGTTGTTTCAGTGCAAGCTGCCAACGCTATGATCCATAGACTCCAAGAGAGGGAGTTTGAAGCGAGAAAGGTAAAGGATGGATGGATAGATTTTTACTTTGTGATCTAAGAGTCTTGTGCTTCACAGCAAGTTTGTCTGCTTTCAGTATAGCAAAACTTAAAAACATATTTTTCCGTACCTTGTGTACTTGCAGTGAAACTTCCTTTGGGGTGATTTCTGCACTTATAAAATGCACGCTGCAAATTTAATGGCTCTAGCTAACTCTTGCTACAATCTCCTGGTATATGGAAACTATTTTTTTATTTCCTTTGCTTTATTTTCCCTCCTAGCTCAGACTATAACATTTGTCACATACAGGGAAAGCTTAAATATAAAAAAAGCTTATTTTCTGTGGAACAAGAAATATCTACTAACTTACCAGAATGGAAATGTAAATCTTTCCTAGTTAGCTGAGAACATTGACCATATTATATATATTGCTTGTTGAAAAGGAAGTGGTTTTTTTTCACTTGTGGATGGGTTATTTAATGAAGGGCTATATTATAGGAACATGCGAATCATTGGAACCTTTTCAGTTGGCTACACTTTGCTTATTTGAAATACATGTGCTCTGAATCTAAAACCTGGAAAATTATACAAGAAATTAGTTTCATGTATTCCCATTACTACTTCTTTATTGTGTTCCTGTGTTATCTCTTTACTTGCAAAATGCCATTGATAACAATTTAGTTCAGGAAAAACCAAAGACGTTTCCATGGCCATCAAGCAAAACAGGCTGTGCATTGATGGATGTAAGCTGATAGTCATGTTTTTCTTTCCTTTTTTGCAACTGATGAAGATGGGCAGTCCACTTGCAATTGAATACTGGTACTGGGCAAACAGCATATGTCTGAGCACTGACAGAGTTTGCTTGTGTCTGACACTAGAGTAGATATTCATAGAGAGTTCTGCCACTGTTTGTTTGAAGTAAGACTTTAATAAGAAATTTAAAACTTAGAAAATGAACAGTCACTTAGTAAGAATGGTGACTGTCCTTTTTAAAATATATTAGCTGTATGTTTCCACTTTATTTATTTTTTTTTCTTTTAATATGTAGTGAAAGAGTAGTTATAGGTATCCAGGATCCATAGCATTTCTTGGAGTTTGTAGAGTAAGACTTTTTGGCTTGAAACTTTCCAAAAGGGAGTAGTAACATGTAGGTAACTTTTTAAAAAATATAGATAAAATTTGTCATTGTAGTGTAGCCACTTGAGGAGAAATACCTTTTCCTTACTTTTCTGAAATTATGTGTTCTGAAAAAATAATGAGAATTTGGTGGAAGGTCGTGTCAGTTTTGGGTATGTAACATGTAATTGTGTCAAAAAGTGTTTGAAACACCAATGTTTCAAAACCTGTTGAATACAATGTAGTGTTCCAGTCAAACTGTTAGTGTGCACTGGTGTATTTTGTCAGTAGATGTTACTGTATCTGTTGGAAGCAAAATGGATCTTGGCATAGTGTTGTTAAAGTGTATCAAAGGCTGCACTGAAAAAAGTTGTGTATTTAGCCCTTGCCGTGTGATCTTGAAGAACAGCAGAGAGAGTGTTTAATAATACATAAATGTGTTCCCAGTGCCTTTAGCTGACAAAATTTCCGCACATAAGAAACAGTCATTGCTGATACACCAAAAAGGAGAGAGGCTAAAAAAAGAGGAAGGATTAATCCTCTCTTTTGCTGGGAGATGGAGCAAATGAAAGAACAACTGCCTAGATGTATTTTGGCCACTGCACCTGTAATATAAGGGGGCCAGACTGTCAATACAGCTCACAAACAATCCACAGAATTACACTGCATTTTGTCATGTGCATTGGATGTGTGTATGATCTCTTTTTCTAGATATGTAGACATTTTAAATTTTTCTTTTCAAGATAAGATAGTGAATGGAATTAGACTTAGCAGAAGCCAAGCAGTAGGAAAGCATGAGGGGAAAAATAACTTATTTATAAAGGAAGACATTAATCACAGTGAGAGGTAGCTGGCTAAAGCAGAAACACTAGCTGCCAGTTTCAAAACATCTAATATCTCTGTTGTTGTATTTTATAGAAATAACATCATTGCTAATATAATCACATTAGTAGTATTGCAGACATTTCACCACTTGTTTTGGATTGGCTATACAAAAATAAATGTTTTCTTTTTAGTTTCTCCTTTCCATATGCTTTCTTGCTAGTTTCCAGATACTTTAACATTATGTAGCTCTCATTAACCCTCCTGTTTTAGTATGGAAATGATTGTTAAAAACTTTGTACTTTCCTCCTGTCAGCTTCAGGCGGACAAGGTGATGGCTCGTGAGGAGAAGTGCATTGCCCACTGGGAGGAGTTCGTGAAAGAACAGCAGAACAAACGTGCGGAGGTGGACGAAGAGCACAGAAAAGCTATGGAGCGCCTCAAAGAGCAGTATTCTGAGATGGAGAAGGAACTGGCCAAATACGTTTCTTTTTAAGACCTTTTTTAATAATGCTGGATTTGTGCCATGCTCAGTTGTTTCTGACTTAAATTGAAGTTCTTTTGGAAAGCTGAAGCTGATAAAAAAAAAGGAGAATTTCCTCTACTGGCTTGGTACGGGAAGAAAAGATTTACATACTTTCAACTTAAGTGCCTATCTATGCTTTTTTGGTTCAGGGCAGGTGGAATGCCAGTATTTGTTGGAAGATGGAACTGAAAACTGTGTGACTACATCAGCTCAGGGAGTTGCAAACTGGAGTTGTCTCCCATCAGCAAAGTATCATATCATTTGGGAAAACAGAGACTAATGTAATATCAACAATCCTGGTGTGGAGCCACAGCCCTTTCCCAAAAAGTAGGTTAATAGATTCCAGCCATAGTTAGCTGAGATTTCACTGGCAAAAATCTGTATTCTGCTCATAGATTTCAAGAAAATAAAGTTGTCTTATGGAGTATTTTACTTTGAAGATTAACCAGTGGAAGATCTCAACACAATTTTAAATCCAATTGTAATTCGAACTTTTGGGTTGTATGTTCAGTATTATGACACAGAGTTGCAATTTGAATGGTTTTCGTTAACATAAAAATTGTAAGGTAAGCTAGGTCAACAATTCCTTTTTTTTTCTCCCTGTAAATGTCTCAGGCCTCTCTTTTTAAGCTTTACTCTTCTAAACAAAGCCAAAACAAGCTAAAAAAGTGGTCATGAGAAGCATATCAGTCTTTGTATTAGCTTTGTAGCTAGTACAGGTTTACCTTAAATATTTGGCATGCTGTTGGTTTACTTAGGATAAGCTTGTCAGAAATTTATGAAGCAATTGAGGTAAAATTTTTGTTTCTTTATTAGAATAACAAGTGAGCAGATTAGTGGTTAAATGCCTGTAGTACTGATCTGCTTTCTTACCAACTTTTACAGCGTACATGAAATACACTCTTGCACTGCTTTCCTGTATCCCAAACTTGCAGGTACCAGCAATGCAACTGAAGAAGTTAACTTAATCAGTTCATTAACCAAGGAAAATGAGACATAGTACCTTAATGAAATTTGCTGCAAGCTAACCGTTAGCGCAGGAAATATCTTTCCATAATTTAGTTGGTGTCCAATGTAGAATGGAAACAGGTAAAAATAAACAGAATTTACACATTACCTGTATTGCAGCAGTAATATACCAACAAGGGTTGCTTGTGTAGGTTTATGGCTCGGTTTCAAGGCTCCATTCCTGGCAACATTTTGATAGTGTGATTAAAGTTAGTAGAGGAGATGGAATAAGTATTTGAGATTTCTTTCAATAACACTGAATTCCTGCCAAGCTGCTCTGCCTGCTACCGTAGACCCAACAGCTTCATCAATCATCATCATGTATCTGGACTGAAAAGAGGATTTGCCAACACTGGGGCACACTGGAATGTTGTTAATGCTCTGTTCTGAATGGAAAAAACATACATGTCTCAAAAGGATCCAACACATGAAAAATAGGAAAGCCTCTTTGTGAACAACTCCTATCTGAATAGAGGGTGATTTCTGTCAGTTTGTGTACCCGTGATGAATGTTGTAGCTAAGCTCTGACTTTTCATTTAAAAAGAAAAAATTAGTTCTTACCTGTCTTTAGAATTGGGTGTGGAATAGTTTTGTTTGGAGCACAGACTGGAAATGGATTCCCTTACCAGATTATTTGATGTATATGTGCTCAAAGCCCAAATATCTTTATAACAAAATGCATTTAACTACATACTGAATTAATTTTTTATTTTTGCACTGATTATTTTTATTAAGATTTAGATATCTAATTAACTGTGCACTGGAGCTGTAGGTTTTAGTATTTCATCAGTTTGAAGGCTCATAAGCAATGATGCAAGTGTTGTAAGTTGGATATTCACTGGAAAATAAAGTGGTATTTGCAAAACCTGGGATGTATGCTCCTGATTTTTTTTCTTAAGTACTAACACTGAAAATGTGTTCCTCTTTCTGAATGTTTTATGCTGAAGAATCTTTTATGCTGGAGATAATTTGAAAGCACACTTCTTCAAAATCTGTCTACCGCTTGGTGTCAGTGTTATTCATTGGGGGGACTAAATGAAAAACATCTGTTCCTGAAATAATTTCATTTAGTAACTTTCACCTTTTTTACATGATGTGCTGTAGGTACTTGGAAATGCTTAATCATATTTGAAGCAACTTGCCAACATTTGTAGGAAAACCTATTTTTCTGTCTAAATGCTTAAAAAAAATCTCAGCCAATAACTGATGTGTCCAATACTATCTCGATATGTCTGACTGATAAAGAAAAATTCCTGTCTTCAGCATTTTTTTATCAAAGTGGGACTATGGTCTGTCTGGACACAGTAGTTCTCCACAGTGCAACTTTCTTTGCAAAGTTCAAGGTTTTGTTATTCACAGTCTCTGCTATTTGGGAAAAACAGAAAAATCAATAGTTTAATAGTTGGTTTTATGCAATTGCTGCATGAAGGAAGTGTTTCACCTTATACTTGCAATTTTACATGACTGAACTCCATAGCTTTAAAAATCTTGAGGATTTATTTAATCCCTGTTAAACCTGATAGAAGCTTGCATTGGATTCCAATAGGAGTTGAAAAAGTCCTCAATATTAAGTTCACTTCTAGTATGAAAGGTGGGTTTGCAACCCATGTTCATACCAGACTATGTATAACTTTTCGCTTAACTGTTAGTGCTGTTTATTTTGCTGAACTATTCTTTGGAACTGAAAGTGGGATCAGGTGTCATGTAACCACTGGAATATTTTCTTAGTCCTTCAGTTCTAACGACCACATAGCAAGAAGCTGGTGTCTTCCTTGGAACTGCTGTATGAAATCTGCCCCTGCTGTATTTAGGAGCAATAACAAATTGAGGAACTGAAGAGGTATTTAAGGGTTTGGGTTTTTTTAAACTGCCTTATGTTAACAATGAACCTAAGTGCTGTTCTTCATGGAATGTTTTATATATAAGGCCTACCACATTTTATTCTTAGGAATGAAGGAGAATGCTGATTTGTATGTTTTTCCTCTGCTGCTTTCTATGGTGACTCTAGGTAATACATTTTAAAGAAAGGGTAGATCATTAAAACTGGAACATCACATCCTCTCTGATGATTTATGGCTTGTTAGATCTTTCCTCAAAAAATATGGAGTTTTTTTCAGAAGTCAAACTATACAGCAAAGACATGGCATAATCAGCCAGTGAATTGAATCAGTTCACTGCTGAGTTGAGAAATGTTTAGTATGTTTCAAGGATGTGGATTCTGAGGTTGACACAAGTTTCCCAGCAGGTGTCAGTGTAGTCTGGAGAAGGAGCACGAGGAAACCTGATTTTACACGAGGTATGAAACTTAAATGCTGCTGTTTAGTTGTAACACAGTGTTTTGTGTAAGTAAAAAACATTTTGTGTGTGAAGCCGCATACTTTTAAATATAAAGTGACACTATTTTCCAGTGGCATTTGCCGCATTAGAACAGGACTCTCTTAAAGTTATTTATGTTACCTGTGCTGATGTGAACAATGTTGTCTGCAGTTCTTTTGCATTCTAATTAAAATTTATTGTAATCTGAGATTAGACTCAAGTGTTGGAGATTGCAACTTTCAAGAGCTGCATTCTTACACTACTTGGTTTTAGTGGATCAGGTTTTCTGAAGATCTGATGCAAAAATTTAAACTTATTTAAGGAGATTGTGCCTTTTTATTGACAAATAGTGTTGTCAAAGATTGTTCAAAAAATCCAAGTAATGTAGATGCTTAAAAGAGAGGGCAGAAGTCAAAAGCATCAGAGTCAATTTTGAAGCAATTAACAAAGGGAATTTTCTAAGGGTTGAAAGAAATCTTGTAGAAATACATTACTCCACATCCATATACCTTCCAGTTCTGCAGAGTATACAGTTCTGTGTGCAGTACCTTGGTGGTTTCATATATGAGCAATGAGCAAAGTAGGAGCAAATTTACTCAAAACAATGGTGAGCATTAGAAAGAAGAAAATCTTGCAGAAGTCCTGCTAGAGTGTAAAACTAGCTTTGAAAATCCACGCTCAGACCTGTACTTCCTTACTAGAAATCCTGTAGAACTATCCACCAGAACTAAGTTTCAGTTTGCCACCTTATATGCTTTGTCTGGGCCAAATCAGAACATAGATGGTTCAGATTTCTATTTAACATCATTTCGTAGATGGTGAAGAAAAAGACAACCCTTTCAAGAAGAGCTTTCGAGACAACTGTACTGAAGGGTGGACAATACTGTGTGGTAAAACTGTAATTTAAAATAAAATCTTGCATTTCCTCAGTCTTCCCCGCTAATGACTCACTGGGTGGACACAAGGAGACCTGCAACTGAGTATATTTTTTATTTTTCTTTTTTATCAGACATTGTATTTCATGTGATGTAATGGAATTTAGTGGGAACCAAAGCACTATTTATGGCTTTTACTCATTACTAAGGTTTTGAGATGGATGTATTCTAGAAATTTATCCAGCATTTCATGACATATGGTCCTAATATTCTTTAATCTGGAAAAACAATCAAAAAAAACTTTGTTCTTGCTGCAGTAAATGTTGCGGGAACTGGATAAGCATTTTTACTTGTCTTTGAATTAATTGTAAAATAGATTTGCCATCTTGATTTTGAAGGCTTGTGGGGTGATCCCTAGTCAGTGCTTTCCCAAACTAGGATATACTAAAATGCCTCTTGCTGCAATGTGTTCTAGAACATGCACAGCACTTTTCAGTAGCTTTAGCCCTGAGAAATGTAATTCAGGATTGCTTGAGGTCATAGGAAGTCCTTTATGAGTGGACACAAGTTTGTCCTTTCCAGATGTTTTTAGCCCTCATTAAATAAATTCCGGTTCCTGAAAATCCCCTCTCCAGATGGCTCTAAATATGTTCCAATATTTACTATGTCAACTAGAAACCTTCTAAGCTGAATTACATAAATAGGAAATACTGTGCATCCTTCCAATGTACTGATTTGAAAGAAAATTGAGCATCATTTATTTACTAAACAATCAATGTTCAAAACTGTAAAGTAGAATTACAGTAGTATGCCTAGGTAGCAGCATGGTTTCAAGCAACAAATTAGCTTTTGGAATCCTAAGGAGGAGTTATCTGCCAAGCTCTCAAAGTCCTAAGTATTCAAAACTTTTTTAGAATAAGCATCCTGCAATACATCACCAGAGAGGAAAAATTTTCTGGAATCAAGAAGCACTTGAAGCTAACAGGACTGTGATATTTGTGTCTTGAGCAAGTTTAGAGATGCTCATTTTATCAGCCAGTGTGATGAATTTGTTGTCTGGGGCATTTTGTACAGAATACAAATACTGCACAGACACCTAGTGTAGGACAGCACCTTTCTCCCATTTTGTTTAAAAATTGTGTACCCATGTATCTAGAACAAGGGAGCCTAATCACTGGCTACCATCTCTGGTTGTAAAGAGACTCAAAACACCAAAACACCTAATCTCAAAATATATACATATGTACTGGAAAAAAAAAAATTTGGGGTGACCAGGATTCATTGTGTTTTGGAACTTTCTTGCAGCTGTTACTTGCAGATGGTACAGCAAATGCAATTTCCTTTGAAACATCCAAAACTGATAGAATATTGTGTAATAAAGCTGTGTAATTACTGACTTTTGTTTCTTAGCCAGATGTTGAAGTAGGGAGGAAATGGACAATGCAGCCCAGTACATCAGGTTGTATTACAGTTTGCCACTGAGGTGGTCACCATCAGCACATGGTCACTAAATGCAAAAGTCTTTCTTCAGTTTGTTTTTAGAGGATGCAGATCCTTAAGTGAGGTGGTCAGTCTGGAGCATGGAAAGCCATAGCAGTTTCTGCATGTTGTCCCTTAGTCCTTAAAGCCTTCTCCCTTAGAAGAAATAGTATACCTTTTCCAGGCCCAGCTTTTAATCAAAAATTAAATTGAAATTTTAAAACTGTGTTAAATTTTTGACATTATCTTTAGTCAAAATAAAGAGGCTCAAACTGAGCCCTTGCTCTTACAAATTTCAGTCCTTATTATATTTTGCCTGTTGACATGTAGCTGGACTAAGACCACATACCTTTGTGAGGAGGTTATCCAGCAGTCATTGTATCAGTGCTACTGTAGGTCATTGCCTCAGTGTGCTCCCTTTGAAAAGGCTGCCATAAAGAGAAACTTTAGCTGAAAACTATTTCCAAATAATTTTCACACGGTAAGGAATCATTCTTCATATATGATGTGATTTCCACGTGCACCTTCCTTCTGCTTTCAAGTTCCCAGGCTGGTTTGTCCCACAGAATCCAATAAAGAAAGTGTAATTTCTCCCTAGGGTCTTTTCTGGTCATGCTTGATATCACTTAACATAATGAGCTTTTTACTCTCACATCATAAAAGGTTTTGTTTGAAATTTCTCTTTTTTTGTACTTCAACAAAAAGTGTTGCTTACATCCCTTCTAAAGAATGCTCTGAGTTATGTGAAATGTGGACATGTTGTCTGGGCCAACCCCTTATCTCTGCCAGATTCAAAAAGTCTGGTTCAGTACAGTGGTTTAGACTGCATGTTTTTATTGTGTTTTGTTTCTTTTAAAAATATGTATGTGTGTGTCTTATTAAAAAACATTGCTGCCCCCGTCTAGGAACAATGCAACACTCACATCATTTCCTGAAAGAATAGAGTTGGAAGGCAATTATCTACTCACCAAACAGGCTAAAACAACAGTTCCTGATATTCTTCTCAAATATTTCAACTTCCCAGGAATCCGGAAAAAATAATTCCATGAGACGGTGTTATGAATGAAGGTATGACATTTCAGTTTCCTTCGCTTGGAATCAGACATCCAGAGGTAATAAATTACAATGTGCTTGGCACTGCTGGGAGGGGGGTCTGGCTCTGGCAAATTGTTTTTCTTCAGAGCAGGAACAATGAAGTGCTTTTACATCCTCCTTTGTCCAGTGACAGGCAAAGGCTTCTTTCTTAATGAGCTTTCATTAGCAATCACATGAATTACACATAGAAGCAACAGGAACCTGATGGCAAGGTACCTTGAATCAAATTTATTTAGAGATAGCAAAGTACAATAAAGACTTTTTTTCCCATTTTATCTCTGTGAAGTAAAGCCAGTGACATGGTCTCAGAAATGTGCTGTACCAGGAAAACATATGGGAAAAAAATGAGTGGTGACAAAGCATATTTCTCTCTTTCTTATGCATCTCAATGAGTGTCATTTTTACCAGCATTATTTTGGTCCAGTTTCTGTCACTCCGAAACGACTGCATCTGCTTTCTGTGTTCATTTTATGTCTCTTCTTTTTTTCAATGCTTTTAATAATAATAATTGCTTCTGCAGGTTAATCCTCAGCTTACTCATTAATTTGTGTTTGAGTATGTCTCAGAGGGGATTGCAATTTGGATTGTATGACAGACTTTATATTGGCATATAAAAAAATGAAACCCTGCTCGTGGGAAAAGAGTTGATGCTCTTGATCTTTGAAGAGCTCTCTTTACATGTTTAACAATCAAGCAAATGGAAAATACTTCTGAAAAGTGTGTGTTTGGATCCAAAATGAAGAATCTTAGCAAAGCAGCACAGGGAGCATTACCCTATTAAATTTGTGAAGTCATAACAAGGAAACTGCAAGCCAACACACATCAAAAATCAAGTAGTATTAAACCAGAAGCCCTTAACTGAACTTACCCTCATTCTTGCATCTGGGTGGAGTATGAAGAAAATATTCTTAAAAGGGAAAAGGTATCAATTCCATCTAATTAAGAAGGGAGATATTTCTGATTTAATGAGAATATGTAGATATCATATAACTTTCCTTAGAGTTGTTTTCCTTCTCTTACTTCTTTGGGAGAACTTGACAGAGAGCTCTACCAGCTCCAGGGCTGTGTGAAACCACTCGTAGCATGGCAGCAGAGGCTGCAGAGTCTGTCTGGACTCAGCATCTGGGAGCACATTCAGCACTTACAAGGGGTTGCTTGGCCAGAAGGACCTGCACTCAGCAGAGATCTTTGCATGTCTCCACATTATGTTGTTTCTGTGCCAGGGAAAATAGGACAAAATCCTGCTCCTGCTGAAGCCTTTAGCAAAATTCACATTAACTTCACTGCAGCTAGAATTTAGCTGAGGGTTTTGTAATCAGGCATGTCTGCTGGAGGACAGAAGCAAGTAGTCACTTTTTTAAATAATGACCCTGAACTATGGTGAGGAAGTCTGATTAATGTAATCACTGTTCTCATGCCACTGAACATTCATGCCCGTGCTATTTAGATCTTTCTCAAATTGAATCTATTGCTGTAGGTTTGCAACTTATCTGTTTATTTCTCTTTTATGAAATAGTGAAGATGTTATCCTGTTTGCTGTATCAAGATTTCATTAGTTAATCACACAAATCAAAACTAGCTTTTCCCAACCATTTAAAATTGCAAGGCATCTCATGAGTAATGAGGTCAAGGAACTTTAGCATGTTTCATGGCTCATGACATGTTTTGTGGATAGTAGGCTGGCTGTTAGTACCTGTGAAGGGTAGGTAATGAGAGTACTTTGTCTTTTACCCAAAATGTCATAGCAGCTTTTACATGAACCAAAATATAAGAGAGGTTAAATTTAGTTAATTGTTAAGTATATCTTTCTTTTCCTACCTGATAGCCCTGGATGCATAAAAAGGCATGTTTGAAGGTGAACTTCTTATTTCCATTTTGCCTTCTCTACTCTTTCTCATGGTAAGGAGGTGATAAACTAATAGTTTCTACAATTGTTTTGGTAGAGCCCTAGAGGCTTCACCTCCCATCCTTTTTCACATGGCCTCATGGTTGTGGCTGCTGTAGGACCTGATGCTCTGCTTTCCACCAGTGCTGTCCCTATGGCTTCACTTCAGCTCATTGCTGAGCTGGCAGTGTAATACAAAAGGAGTAAAGGCAGTAAATTATTTCTGTTCCTGGAACACCATTAGTGGCCATTAACAGATGTTTAACTGAAAGGTCAGATAATTTACAATGTGAAACATTATTTTGGTTGCCACCTTTCACAATTAGAAGTATGTAGTTTACCTGCCAAATACTCAAAGTGTTTGCCCCCGGCCCGTGCAATTAGCTAAAATCTGGGCTGAGAAACAGACCCTCACTCCATTATGGGATCATAAGGAAGAAAAAGGAGGGGAGAAAAAACAGTCCCAGAGAGCTGAGTAAAGCAAACGAAGAGTCATTATGTCTTGGTATTCTATAATATCTACATTGATATTTTGCTAATCCCTTTGATCAGAAGAAATTGACCTGGGCAATAAACAGCTAAAGATTAGATAAGAAGACTCGAGTGTCAGCTTGCTTGGAAGCAAAATATATTTTAGGATATGTGGTCTGGAAACCTTAGACAATCTATTTTATTTTTTAGAAAACATGGAATTTATTAGAGAGGAGTGGAATTTATTATTGTTATTTTAATGTCTGTAGAAAACACGATTGTCACATTTTCTTACTGTGCAAGTAATTGAGTCATGAAGGCTCCAAATTTATTTTCTCTAAAATTGAAAGGGAAAGAAAAGGCCTCAAATTGTGTTTCTTTCTAACAGGTAACTGTACTGTGCATCCAAGAGTAGTAGTAGTGGGGTATGTTCTAGGGCTTTTTGGGTTTTCTTTTTTTGTGGGGTGCAGCTCCTGAATATGCTGATGGAATAACTGTGTTTTGTGCTAAGTTGCCTATCTTGCTCCTGAGGTCTGTGTTATTTCTGTGTAACTAAGGAAAGGGAGAAAACCCGAACTGTAGAGACAGGAATACTACAAAGATAAAGCATCAGCAGTTATGTTATTTTCATGTATCTTTTGCTATTAAATGCTACAAACAGAGAAGACATGAAAGCTAATAACATTCAGAACAAAACCATTTATTTTGCATATTAAACAGACATTCATTTAATTTTTAGATCGGCGGTTGAGCCAGCATTTAGGATAACTATTAGAAAACAGAAATTGTCTTTCTGGGGGCTGTTGTGTTGCCAGCCCGTGGCCGGACGCTGGGGCAGACTTTCCCCAATTAGCAGGTTGCGTGCCCGTTCTGGTTGGCCAGCTCCGCCGTTTATGTGTCCTACACGTTACCGCAGTCGAGACTCAAAACAGTAAACACCTCGGAACACCAAAAGTGCCAAAAGCCAAAATGCCACCTTATTTTTGTTGTTATTTTCTGTAATTATACCTGGGAGGACTGGAGAGTTTTAACACATTTCTTCCCTCCCTTTTTTCTTTTTTTTTTTATGACTTGGTTTTTGCATCCCATAAACCCTTGGCAATGGGTACAACAGCTGCCTTTGGACTTGCAGGAGATGAGGTCCTCGAGGACATGCATGTTTCAGCAGTGACCAATCCCTTCTTGGACCATGCCAGATGTTGGTGGTCTGGCTAAGAGAGTGGCCATCGTTTGTACGGCCTCCTTGAATGGTGCGGGACTCCCCCTCAAGGCTCGCGTTCACTTCTGTGATTTCCCTCCTTTCTATTTTGTGCTTGGCTTCCTAGTGAGCAGTGATGCCCTCTGAGCTCCAACTTCCATCTTTTACTCACTTTTTTCCTCAACAAGCCTATATCAGGAATTGCAGAGTTGTGATTCTCTTTCCTTGTTTTTTTCTTCCTTTAACATGAGAAGGTCAGTTTGGTTTACTTTATGGTAGAAAGTATGAGACTCTACAGCAGAAAAGATGGATGCAAGTTGTTTTCCCAGAGTTTAATTAAGGCTAAGTGAAGTTCCCCCAAAGTTTGTGCTGGTTCTTTCTAATGTTTGATTTGGAGGAAGGCGCAAGCAGTGGGATCATAAAATCAACACATGCCCTAAAGAAATTATTCAGTCACATTTAGAAAGGAGGAGAAGGAAATGTGGAAGGCCCTAACAAAGGTCAGGCAATCTGACGTGATGATGAAGCTCCTATTGCAGTGTAATGTGATTTAGAGAATAATGTTGACTATTTGTATATACTAGATTTTAATTTGCTGAAACCAGCTGGGAAAAGGACAGAGATGTGGCTATGAAGAACTGAGGGAAAGGATCTTTCCATCATGCTATGTTGGCTGAAAAGCAAAGAAATATATGGGAAATGAGGTAGTAGTATTAGGGAAGAATAAAGAACAGTACTAAAAATAAAATAATGTAAAACTTTGATATACATATATACATGGATATATATACCTGGACTACTAAATGCAGTCTACTCCACCTCAGAAGGAATATGACTGCGAAGGGAAAAGGACAGCAAAAATCTAATGAAGTTTTGAGAGGTGTTTATGTAGGGAGAAAGTTTTAGAGGCATAGTGTGGAATCTGAGGTTTTTAATACAGTAAACAGCACAAAATAACATAGATCTATTCATATTCCTTTACTGTCTGAGAGTAGAGAGAAAATAGATTAAATCTATTTGACAATTACAACTGATTAGAGAAATTGAGTTTTTTATATAACAGACAATTGATTTGTTTTCCACACTATAGGTTGTCATTGACCCACTGCTTTGTCAGTGAACTTTCTGGGAAAATTGTCCATGCTTTGTCAAAGGACTCTGCTTATGAAACTTTCCATTGGCTTTCTTGGCCTTATTTCATTGTGACCTTTCCTAACTTTTGAACATTATCCTTTGCACAACACTTTTCAACACAGACGAAGGCATCTCATCAGACACCTGTCTTAAGGTGTGTGTTTTCCATGGATTTTAGTTCTTCAAACGATCTATTTCGCACTGTATATTGTGTAACAGTCCCCTACCTAACTCTTAGGGAACTCTAGGAAGGAATTAACAAAAAATCTCACATTTTACTGAAAGTATGATGTGTCCTTTAAGATTCTCACATCCTATTACACCTCACTGTTTTTCTGAGTAGATAAACATTCATCCTATTGCACCTCGCTGTCTTCCTGGGTAGATAAACATTCATGTGCATTTCACAAAATTCTTGAGGAGGAGAATTCATGTGGCTGATCATATCTGCTTTATTTCTAATATTAAACTTAATGTCAGTGAATTTTGAGCAGGAAGAACGAGGAGTGCAGTTTGTTGGAAGTGCCTTGTAGGAGATGGAATGACATTGGATCCTGCATGGCTTTGAAAGGTGTCCTGGGGGAAAACTAAATGGCACATTGACTTGGAGGGGGAGAGAGAGGACATGCTTCTGCTAGGAAAATACAAAGAATCCCAATTTTTTTCCCTATAAAGCAAATACATCCATGCCATTGAATGATTTTCCACGTCATTAGAATGACTTTCTGGGCTTTCAAATAAATTTACCATGCAAAGATATTGAAAGGCAAAGTGGCTGCAGTCTGTGCCAAGCTTGTAATACTTTGTTGCTCTTGCTTATTGTTTGCTTTAAATAAGCTTTCTATCTACCTGCCCATATTTGCTTTATGTGGAATTAATAGTCCAGCAGCATGTTTGCCTACAGCTGCTTTTACTTTCAGCTTTTCTAAAGTGCAATCTACCTATCTTGCTTAGTTTTAATAGCACTGGAATAGTTGTGCACTTGAGTGGGGACTGACTGTTGAAGTGTCTGCTGGAGAGCAAGACTGGCTTCTGAAGGTGAGAGAAGGGCATCTGGCTGTGGACATCTTGCAGATGAGGAAACTGTGAGGTTTTCCCAGTGTTGGCACAAGGAAAGTGGGGTTGCTCTCCTTTGGGTTGGCATAAAGGTCATCAAGACAGCTGAGCCAGGCTTTCCTTTTACCACTAAAATTGTGTTGCTGGACAAAAACTAAGGCCCCATCCAAATCAAATTTTTCCTGGTCAATAGTGGGTTATGGACAAGGAGAAAATCCAAATAGCCTCCCCTTAAAAAAAAAACAAAAAAACAAAAACAAACCTACTAACACAAAGCAAACCCCACCAAGCCCATCCACAAAAACCCTCAACCATTGTCCTCCAAGTCCCGTGTTCCTGAATCTGATCACATACTTCTGCTTCAGCAAAGAAGAGAATTCCATGAGAATTTAATACTTCAGTCCTGAGCTTCCCACAGAGCGGCTGTCTTGGGTTTCTTCACAGAGACAGGGCAAGCAGTAGGTGATGGAAGGTTTTCCAGTTAGCACAGCATACTCCACAAAGCAGGAAAGGTATAGAAACAGATATAAATTAATAATTAAAAATAGCCCACTTTCACCAGTAACAACAGAGAAAATACTTTCCATGCTATGTAAGTAATACATCAACATTTAAGCTGATTAAAATTTGATAAACTACTAACTTCCCCATTTTCTGATAGGAAGGCTGGGGCCCAAGATAAAGCAGTGTCATGCTGGGGAGGACAAATACCCTAGCATCCAATAAACTTTCAAAGCATTTATTTTGTTAAGACTGATCCCTGCTTCCTTTGTAACTCTTTGTTTATTAATGAGTTGACTCATCCAAAGTCCAGCAGCTTGTTTCCACACCAGAGAGATGGATTTGCACCTCTGCCAAGTGGAGTCAGAGGCAGAGATAACAGCCAGCAACAACAAAAGTCTTCCCTGGTCCCTTTGCCAAGAACAATTGGCAGAAAGGACTCGAGGAGTAACTTATCACCAGCCCGGGGAGAGGCTGAAGCTCTGGAAGCAGAGGGGCTGCTGCTTGCCTGCCACAGATAAACAGCAGGATGCAGCCCAGAGCCAACATGCGTTGCAGGCTTTACCTGTGGAGGAGGAGGCAGAGGCACCCAGCAGTTAATGGAACACTTTGGGAGAGCCAGCCAGTTATTTTAGGTGGTGTACTAATAGTACCAGCATAATGCAGCAGGCTTTTTTTCAGGTGCCAAAGCCACACTGACAAAACCCTGAAGATAATTAGGTCCTGAGGTAAGTATTGTCCACAAATGCACACACATCCTTGAGTTGGTTGAGGTCTTCTCAGGTGAAGTGCTGGATTTTTTAAATGTGAGCAGTAGTCAACTCCTGTAGTAAGGGTGATGTGAAATGAGCTCACAACAATTCACACATGACATTTCAACCTATTTCTCTCCATTATTATTCTACAAAATAGTGATCACCTGTTGATATCAATGCTTCTGTGTTTGATCTGGATGATTCTTTTGCTCAAGGGTAAAAATATAGCAACACCTGAGGCAAATTCTCTTACAAAAACTATATCAAAATTTGACCTTGTGACTGCATTACAGTTCTCTGAGAGGAGATCCCTCTGCTAGCTAGTCTGAGAAACTCGGGGTTCACCAAAGTGATAACTCTAAGTTACAGCTCTGCAGCTGATACTTGCATGGCTTTTTGGACAAAAGACACATCTTACCAACAAGCATGTTGAATGTAACTGGAACATTGATGGAGATAAAAGTTCTGTTACACAAATTTCGTTGTGATTAATGAAATAGAACTCAATATGTTTCATTTAACAAAAGAATATAGCAAATCTGAGTGTTTAGATGGGCAGAAGTGGGAAATGGTATATTGTGGATTGTCCACCATAGCTGGCCTTCATACTGCTAAACCCATTTCAGATTCAGGAGAAATTGGAGCATGTAATTTTTCTGCATCTCTTATATGCCTTAAATCAAATTTACTTCGTGATATGACTCAATGTCGGAAACTGTCTTTCCAGTCTGGCTTGGCAGAGATTATTTTTTGTTATTTTTTCCTCTTCCCTGTCAATATAGTTAGGTTGTATTGAGATCCTTCCACTTTTTTTTCTGTAGAGCTGTTTTTTTCACAACTTCATCCAGCTTTCTCATTTGAGCTTTTATTGTACCATGTGTTTCTCTCCAGCTTGCAACATGCTCTTTGCAAGGGTCACAGAGACCCATGTTTCTCCCCCAAAACAAGTGTTCAATTCCAGCTCCACTTATATTTGTTTGATCATGCTACTTCTCACTTCAGATCTCAGATTTGGCTTCCACAAAGCATCGTATATAATTTAGGAGTCTAGTTCCTTCAACACAGCACAGAAAAATTGCTGTCGATTTTTAAGCTTTAAATTTCCTGGTATTTTGAATTCTAAAGTTAGCCTTTGCTGAACTACTAACATTATTTTTGTTTCACAGCAGAAACAACAGCGGTAAAAAAACAGCGTGAAGATGGTTTGCAATTAAATTTTTCATAACCACTAGATCAAGAGATGAGAAAGATACTGATTTCTGAGGTATGAGCTCAGGATAGCGAAATAACGATTTCCTGTGAATCCAACAATATTTTTATAAAAACTGAATATCCAAAATGTACTTTTGCTGTAATCTTTGTCTGTGAGCCCATCTCAACCTCCAGCCTTCTTATTCCTTCTCACTCACATCTAAAGTCGGACTTTTAACACCAGAGACCATGCCTTTCCCATATCTATTTTTTTAAGAGTTTATCCCGTTTTTGTTTGCTCTATAAATAACTCATAACTAGTGTGGTGCCAAGGAAAGAAAGAGAAAACAGATACATTAGATCACAAGGCAAAATAAGAAATCAACAGACTTAAATATTTTCCTTTCAAAATGCAATCACTCTCGGGAAAAATCAACACAGCCAGTGTTATGAATGAAGTCCACCTCTTCATTGTAGCACCCCTGCTCCTGACTAAGGACTGCCATGCCATGCAAGGACATTTGGGACACCTAAATGACAAGTCAGACCAGCACTATGGGCTGGTCACTGAGAGCCACCTTGCAAGCCACAGTCAGGCAGTGGCTGCAGAGCCAAGCCAGAGATGCTCTGTGAGCTGCCAGAACCCCTGGTGGGGCTCAGCAGTGCTCCCCACCTCATTGCTGTGGTGCCCTTCCCTCGTGCCAGGTGTTTGGAGCAGGATTGGTGCCCCAAAGGGCTCCAGGTGAAGATGTGCACAGATATGCCAGCACAAGAGGGAAGGGAGGAGCAGGGAGAAGGAGTGGTGGGGCCAGGAGCTGCTTATGTCATCATGACTTTCTGCTTATGACAGCCAGGTGAGTGGGGACTGAGTGTCTCTCTGTTCCCAGCGTTAGCCCAGAGTCAACACGTCACGACCATGGCTTTAAAACCCCACTGGTATCCATTCCCCTTAAGGTATTGGGGTGTTCACCCCATTACCTTACCTCACCTCATTGTGTTTTTAAGCAATCAGCCATACAAGCATTAGCAGGGCTACAATCTGTTTGTCATTTGATGTTCTTTTTTTTGACCTATATTTTTTTTAATGATGTGTTATTGATTCCATTTGCCTGTTGTGTTTTCACTGTTCCCCTTTCCTTCCCATCTCCATAAGTTTCCTTTTTGTGGCGTCACCTTAACTTTGCCGAAGATTCAGTTCTGCTTTTCATTTGGATTCTAAGGGTTTTCACAAGGATTTGAGAAAGCTGGAACACAGTTCTCCATCTTGAATGGATGTTATGTAATTCTTTAAAGTGTTGTAGATTTCTTATCTTATCAGTAGCAAAATATAGATGAAGAACATGAACTACACTTCATTCTAATTCCCAAGATTCACAAGAGAAATGTAGGAAGAGAGGAAGGTGAACACCTTCTCCTGAGATCAGAAGAGTGCATCGTGTTGGGGCCCTCAGCTTTTTCTTTTAGAGTTTCTTATTCACACACAGCAGTAACATTGGCTCAGAGGACTCTAAGCAGGCATCTCCTCCTTCTTCATGCCCTTTCTTACCACAAATGTTAACAAACTTAAAGAAAACACCCAAAATCTGCACCAGGTAGTAGCCTTCTATTTGTTGACAGAGTAAAGGGCTCTAGAAATTGGGTAACACATACAGCTGCCATCACACATTCTACATGGGCAGACACAGCTGTTTGTGGCTTTTCCCCCTCCCTGGAGTGTTATTTTGCTAGCACCTGGCAAATGCACCTGGTAGGGGTTTCTGGGACTGAGAACAAACAGTGCTGAACCCACTCACTGTGCTGGCTGACAAAGAGCACATGATGTTACTTCAAAATAGCATTTGAAAGTGGCAAAGGCAAATAACCCTTCCTCTAGCTACAGGTCAAGGTGAGAACTATTCTAATTTAATCGAGATCTATAGGTTTTGCAGAATCTGTCCTCCAAAGGATCTAAACAGATCAGAAACCTAGAGATCTAGAAGATTGTTTAACTTTTCAACAGATACTTCTATTCTGAGCTGCCTGTGGACAATTCCTTCATATTAATAATTAAATACACTCATGGAAAAGCAATTTTCTTTCCTTATTAAGAGGACACCAAGGGCTTTCCCAGAGTTTGAGACATGGTGCATGCACAGCACCAGGACAGCCCCCACCAAAAGAAAGGCACGTGTGGGGTTGCAACTTGGTTTGGAGGTTTCAGTTCAGAAGATGAAGCATCTGGAAGCTGCTGGACATTCTGTCAAAGATTTTGCAGAATTTTAGTGTATTTTTTCAACTGATTCCTTTCCCATTTCCCTCTCTATTTCTTTGACAAAATTAGAAAATGCAATGTCTTGAGGTACCGGGCATGTCAGAGAGGCGCCTTGTAAGAATGGTTATAAACATGTAACATTGCACAATACTGCCACGTAAAATGAATTTAGTTTACACACTAAAACCAGGTCCATTTGTTTCAGTGGGACTTCAGGCATGCCTGTGTGAGAAATGTGGCATTTAAACCTCCACATCCTTCTCAGTGTCTCATTTTCCACAACTGCTGAAGATTTAAGCAGCTAGAGGAAGTGTGGTGCTTCTGAAGATGGGAATGATGTAAAGCCCTTGGTGTTGATGTGCCCTCCAACCTTGTGAAAGCTTGGGTATGTATCTCAAATCTGTGACTCGGGTTCCAATGAGCAGTAATTGTTGTAATTGTTGTTTAAGAGCAGTAGTTGCTGTGCTAGAGGACCTGAAATGGTGAAGTCTTTCACTGTCAGTTGCTGAGCACTCAGAGGCTTGCAGGGATGACTCACTGCAATAAAGCCGGTGACATGTATTGACTTACAGAGCTCTGTCAAGGAACTACACTTCCTTCTTCTACTGCCTGAACTTTATCTGCAAACTGAGGCCCCAAGCCAGGTGTCAGATGTTAACAGATGTTAAGAGTAACAGCAGATATTACAAAGTTTATTTTTTAACATTATTTCTCATAATCACATTGTAAAATCCATGTTTTCATATTTTGCTACACAGTAGGAATGTCCAAGTAGAGTTGTTTAAGAGCTGTAACCTCACCCTAATTTGAGTGACTGTAAAGAACAGGAAACAACAAACTTAAAGGAAGAATGAAGCAAAACTTGCCGTACCATATGCTAAAGTTGTTCCCGCATTTGCTAGCTGGAGTGTTCAATTAAACTTATTTGCTATTTATATCTTTTTTCCAAAGTAATTTGCAAGTATTCATAAATCAGTCCTTACAACACTCTTGTGGATTGAGTATAAATTTATTTTCAACTAAGCAAAAGTACAGACTTGTCACTGTACAGTGGCTCATCAGGAAGTTGTTGAGCTTACTGTATCTCTCCAGACCTGGTGCACTGGAGTCTTTGGTTTGGATATTTTGGCTGATGACCACTGAGGTAGGTTTGCACAGTCTGCCAGGAGTACTGGAGGCTTGAGCCAGCTGCCTGTCAGTCATACACTGCCAATAAAAGATCAACTTTAAAAGCAGGATCTGCCATTAAAAAAGAACTTCCGTGTCCAAACAAGCCTTATGTACACAGCCTTATCTAGAGAACCCGAGATTGCCTCCACTCTGAGATAACAGAGAAAGAAACCTTAGCCAGGACCACATCTCACTGGATGAAACAAGTGCCCGTGTCATAGGTGCTGCCCACTCAAGGAGGATCTGCTCTGCATCAAACAGGATCCAGAGCCTGTAAACACACAGGATGGATGGCTCCTGCATGCCTTGAGGTACAGCCAAAATGTTTTTCTCTTCTCTTACTATGGTCAAAATGTTTTTTCCAGGCAGCGTTCATACAGATCCATCTCAATCACACATGGAGGAAAAAGGTGGTTTCATGGATTTTTTTATGCCCTGTCATTTTAAGGTGGTTAACTTGAAGTCTGAGATTCCTTTTTTGCTGAAAGCTTCTTCAGTTCCTAGAACCAGGTAGATATTTCCAATCAAAGGAAGTCCATCACATGATCTCTAAGTAGAAACACTCCTTGGCACATGAGCCTTAATGGTGAATATTAAAAATTTCTTTATGGTTGTTTTCACTGCAATACCTTGAAGTAGGGGTACTCTGTAGGCAGGACACACAGCCCTGTTCTTTACTTAAGCTATTTCAGATTTACACTAGAATTCATTTAAAGTAATGTAGAATGGATTCATTATATCTGAATGAAAAATCTAACTGTTAAATGTACAAGTGTTGCATGTTAACCCTGATTTTCCTCTCTCTCCTGGCCCTATTATCCAAAACATGCTTAGGCCTTGCCTGGTATTGTCCTAATGTTTGTGGAGCACAGTGCAAAACTCTAAGATAGTGATTCAAAGTTGAGTCAATATTCCTAAAGAATTTAATATTCATTGAAGTTAACTTTGTAATTTGAATAAAAAATATATCCACTGTGTAGGGTATCTTGCTGGTATGAGAGAAAAGGTGCTTTCCTTTTTTTTCCAATGTGAGAAGGGCACTTGGTTTGCTACTGCCTGGTGTGTCCTGTGCCAGCAGGAATGGCTGTTTAATGCCTACATCGTGTTGTTGACTTAGTGATACGATCTGTTTGCCATCAGGGACTTCACTTAGTGCTTTGTACACATGAAGAGCAAGTAGTTATGGCTCTGTTTCTGCTGTTTGCAGAGGTTGAGAGGCCTTTAGTGTGACAGAAAATCAGACCTGGAGGCAATTGCTGGTTTTGAGTACATGAATTAATCGATTAGCATATAGAATACAAGTTCAGTAAGTGATATGTGAGGATAAATTAATATTTTATGTTGTAAAAACAGAGCAAGATTTTCCCCTCCCCCCCTTTTCAAACAGTAAGTTGACTAGCAGAATAGGTGGAGGAAAAGGCATTTCATTTACTGGAAGGTTTGTAGAGAATTAAACTTCAGAGAGGCTTTTGCTGGTGACTCGTTATCTTTGAGAAGAATATTATGACCTGCAACAGAGCATGAGGAACTGGCAGTACTCCCTGGTGAAGGGTTTTCAGTTACCATGGCTTCACAGAAACAGGAATTTTGGTGGGTTTATGCCACTGGTTGAATGTACCCGGGCTACACTTGGTAGCTCCTTATTTTCTGATCAAATGGAATGTTGTTCTGCTTGAGATGGAGGAAAAAAATAGATTAAATTGTTCAAAGGTTGGTGTTAGGATGTTCTAAGTAATCAGTAACTTCTGATGCTCCAGCCTCTTCACAAGTTACTGCTGTTTTCCTGTAGGATACCACACTGGAGTTCATGTGCCTCAGTGACAACTTCAGCATTATGTATGAATAACTGACTGTCTTTCCTTCATTTTCAGAATCTAAGTGGGAAGAGAAAGAATAGTTAACTATGCAATTTCAAAATAGCTGCCCTTGTGTGGTTGGTTGTGTAAGACTTTCTATAAAATCTAAGTTGTTCAAAATGTATAGAGCTGTAACTGTATAATTATAAAACTGTGCAACTGAGTAATTATAATATTTTAATATTTCTACATGCAGAGCTTTAACTGTGTTCAAGCTCACACCAAGGGAAAATATTTATTTAATATTTTCTAGCAGTAGGCACACACAGTCTATGTGTCTTGGCAAGATGGCAATCAAGGAAGGGTTTATATTATATCACATAGACTGAGCCTTCACAGAATATGCAGCAGGTTTAGTTTTGTTAAACTGCTTGAGGTACCTCAGCTTTTCATTGAGAACATCAGCACAGAAAATTAATTTCTCTCTGGCTGAATGCCTAAAGCTACAGTCACTGATTTAGTCGTATTTGCGCAAGGATTAGGTCAGAAATATAGGTACCTAATATTTTCTAGCAAACCAAATGCACTAGAAACATGATCATGTTACATGAAATGAGATAAGATTAAATTCTGTCTACAAAAAGAGCAATTTTTCTCATTAAGAATAATGATTCCAAGTTCTCCGATAGCTAAAGCAGTTTAGAGCTAGCTGAAATGGCAGGGACACAGTCAAAGTTCCTAAAACAGAAGTCTCTGCTTAGAGCCAACTTGGACACAAAGGAGAGTTACAGAAAAGCTGATGAAACTGCACTGGTCACAAAGCATCCAAAAAAACTTCCAAAGATCCTACCATAACCCCTTTTCTCATCCTGTAAAGGAGTAGTAGTAAAAAATCTGTTGAAGACAGTGCTTAACCTGCATCATGTTTTGATGTCTTTCTCACCAAGCAGGAGTTGAACAGATTCCTCAGGGTGAGCTAGAAAGACCTAATTTGGCTAAATCATTGTCTAGCCAAATTATTTATATCTAATCATTGTTTTCTGCCATTCTCTCATGTTTTCTCTTTCTTCAGAAATAGTTATACCCATTTTCCCCATTTCCAAAGAATTTGTGAAAACTCTTCATGTTCAGGGCAATGATGGCATGTTTTTCTGCTACGTTTGGCCTGCTTGATAACTTCATCTTGTTTGAAGATTTATCTTTTATTGAGTTTTGTGACATTATTATTTCCCATTTCCTTTCTGTTTTCCTGTCTTCTTTTTCCACTGAGTGCTCTTGCTTCTCTTCTTTGGTTTCTAGGGAAAAAAGTCCCACCATGTTCTGTCTTTGGCCATCTCATCGTGTAGCCAAATGCTTCCCAAGCACTTTGTGGAGCTCTTGCCTCCTGAACATCATCCTTTACTCTCTAGATTAGGGCATGGTCCCTTATTTTAAAGCACATTTTATTTGGCTTTGCTAAAGTGCCCAGCTTACCAAGAAATTAGCACCCTCTATAATATTTGCCCCTTTGATGACTTTTGCCTTACCTGCCTAGCGTAAATCTATCAACAAAAAGGTGTAAGTATTGACAGTCCCTTCTGAGAGCTCCTCTCCCTGCAGTGGTAGGTAATATTTTGCAGTGCTGAGTGTGGTGTGTGCTCTGTGGTCCCTGATTCACTCAGCAGGCTCAGGTGGGATCTCCCAGCCAGAGCAGGTCACAGCTGCTCTCATGCTCTTAAGAACAGCCAGCTTTGAAGGGAGTGAAGTGCTCTTAATGAAGGCATTTGTGTTTACATCCAAATCAGCTAACTCCCATTTCAAAGGTTGGGTGTTTGTTTATTTTTTTTAATCTCTGTACATCCTTCTTTGCTTCTCTGAAGGTGCAAAGACTGCATTTGACATCAGCTGTTGTAGGGAGAAGAAGTTCATTAGTGCTCCAAAACTTCCAAATTATATTATGTGACATACTGCAAGTGTAAAACAAACATTAAGTAATGGCAGCCCTGTCAGTTAGAATTACAGTCCTTCCCAGTTTTGGGTCTTCTTTACTAAAGAGAAGTGGTGTCGCTGTTCAAATGAGAAAAACGAAGGGGAAAAAATTGCTCTTATTGGTCCCCTTAATTGCAGCTGGCTTTCAAAGGGCAACATCAGAGTCCAAATTTTCTTTGGGTGGATATTGGAGTATGCTGGTTTTGAGCCACCAGAAGAGTGCAGGGCAGATCAGGGAGAAACTGCTGATTAAAAAATAATTAAAACCAGTTTTCTTGCTTTACAGCATGTGGAGCTGGCCAAAAACTATGAGTGAGTAACTCTGTCTACAGATGTGTTTTTTGGTTTCTTTTTTCCCAGTCTTCACTCACCTTCTCAATATGTCAGGGCATTTTAAAATTCTTCTCATGCCTCCAGCCACCATTTCTGAGCTTCAGGTTGGTTTATTTAGGGTATGTGGAGAAATCACAGGGGGTCTGTAATGTGTCAAATATCACAATGGATCAGCATTTGTACTGGCAGATAAGAGCAGCTGCAGGTTACTTAAGAGGGTGTGTGCAGTGTAATGGAAGAGAATTCAACCATGGAAAAAAACAGCCTCCAGTATTCCATCATTAAGAGGAATACATTAAAGCAGCTGCAGAATTAATAGCAGGAAATTCCTTCTTTATGATCCATGAAATTTTCAATCTATATTATCCTATTCTTCCTAACAACTTCTAATTGCAAAAGTGAATGTCTCCGTTTATTAATTTTGCCACATAGTGACTTACAATTGAGAGTAAATTGCCTGAAAACACAATTCAGTTTCATTTGACTGAACCATAAAAATCAGAGGACCATGGAGTGAGTAGCATTCCCAGCAATTATATATTCTTTTCCTGCAGACAATGAAGAGAGCAACCATTGAAACTGGGGTTTGTGACCACAGTGGTCAGAGTCCCACAGAGACAGTGGTAGGCCAGCACAATGAGAATACATTTCCTCCAGAAAGAAGAGCCCTCACTTGCCATGAGACTGCTCTTCCCTTACTCCTGTGCCGTTTGCGAGGCTGACAAACTCGTAACATTTTGTGGGTGGCAAAGTGATGTCATTTTACTCAACAGCTTGTAGTAATTTCCACTCCTAACCCTTCATGAGAGGTACAAATTACCAAAGAAAAAGGTCTATAAGCTTACAGATGGCAGTATCGCTTTTCTTTTCCATTGAGATCACAACATCCTTCTTTCTAGCTGAATGACAATTGGGCTGTCACTAAAATTACATAATGCTGTGTCCCCTGAGGGGCTATAGTTTGGGATTCAAAGGACAGCTGTCAAAATACAAGTTGCTCTATTTTGAGCTTTAAAAGTCTCTTAGCGGGCTGTACCTAAGAGTTTGTCTTTTGTGTGTGTGAATTAAAGGCAGAGTTAACAGCGGAATGTCAATGAAAAAACTACACTTACACACAATGATACACACAAGGTACAAACGACACATTAAAATAACCAGTGTTTGCTGTAAATCATAGGCTTATGCAAATGGCAGCACTGTAACCAGCCAGTGGGTTCTGGTATCCTGTGGTAAAGCTGGCTTTTCTCTCTGCTTTGTATACCATCACATCATACAGTGCGTAGTAAAATCTGCTCTGATTTTCCAGGTTTTGTCTGGTGTCTTGAAGTCAGCTGTATGAAGTATGCTCTAATAGCATTTACTGCTGTACACTAAGTGTCTGCAAATTACTGTGAACAAGCATTAAATCAGAGAGTCTCAGTACAGCCTTTGACTGTGACTGGAAGGGACAACTTGGGTAGCTCTAGAAAACATCTCCAAAATTCCCCCAGACAAGAAGAGAAAAAAAAAGGGGGGGGGTAGGAAAAAAATTGGAAAATGTATCTTGGTTAGGGTAAATATTCTGGTTTAGCTGCAGTGGGGGCCTGCCCCTAAACAGATTTATGCCCACTCCCTCTGAGTGGTATGGGAGAGAAAAATCAGAAGACTCATGGATTGAGATAAAGGCAGTTTAATATGTGAAGCAAAAGATGTGTTCACAAGCAATGCAAAATATGGGATTCACTCACACTTTGCAATTGGCAGGAAAATATTCAGCTGTGTCTAAAAGAGTTGGGTTCTATCTCCCATAACAGTCACTCAGGAAGACAAATGACATAACTCTGAACTTCCCTTTTTCTCCTTCTTTCTCCCAGCTTTTATTGATGAGCACAACATCCTGTGGTGGGTCATATTCTTCTGGTCACTTGGGGTCAGCTGATTTAACCTGGCCTCCTACAGCGGGCAGTTCTACATTCCCCTGGTCCCCACCTTTGCCTTCTGTGACTTGGACAGTGTGACTGGACCATTTGTAGGTGAGGACCAAGGCAAAAATGCCATCTGCTACCTCAGGCTTCTCCATCTTTCTGGTAACTAACTCTCTTATTTCCTTCTGAAGAAATCCCACATTTTCCCTAGTCTTCCTTTTATCACCAGAAGCTACAGAAGCTACCTACAGAAGCTTTTTTTCTTTTTGTTGCCTGTGATGTCCCTGGACAGATTTAATTCTCTCAGGACTTTAGTTTTTCTAACCTGATCCCTGCTTGCTTGGAGAACAGCTCTGTACTTCTCCTAGGCTACCTGTTTCTGTTTGCACCCTTTGTAGGCTTTGTTTTTGTGTTTTAGTTTGTCCAGGAGCTCCTTGTTCATCATGCAAGCCTCCTGGAGTTTTTGCCTGACTTCCTCTTTGTTGTGATGTATCATCCCTGAACTTGGAGGAGGGGATCCTTGAATGTTAACCAGCTTTCTTGGGCCCCTTGCAGGGTTTTATCTCATGATATATTACCAAGCAGATCCTGGAAGAGACCAAAGTCTGCTCTCCTGAAGTTCAGAGGAGTGAGGCTGCTGTGCACCCTCCTTGGTGCCCAAAGGAACTCCACTGTTTCATGGCCATTGCAGCCCAGGCGGGGGGTGGGTGGGTGGGCGTGTGTGTCAGAACACCTATTTCTGGACTCTAGAAAGCAGGGCAGCCTTTTGCTGTAAATTGCTTTAGTTGACAGCAAGAAAATGACATTTTAAAAACCCCGAAACAAACTGAATGCATACAAAATATCACCTTTTCAGGTCTGAGTCACAGAGAGGAAGTAGTTGTCTGTGACACGAATGGAAACGGAAACATCTGCAAAATAGTCAAATTCTTAGATTAGATGTTAGTCCCACTTCTGAAATGCATTTAACACTGGAGGTAAGACGACTGAGATGTGCAAGTGTTAGAACACACATTTGCTGTTCAGCTGTGTGGGAATGAATGAGAGGATGAATGATTGTTTTTATTTGCCAGTCTGATTTGTAGGATGGTACTCAGGCATGAATGGGAGCTGTTGGCTTGTTTAGTCTAGTAGAACAAAAGAGAGAAAGGATGTCACTGCTACCTCTAAATACTGTCATAGGGGAAAAGAGTATTTCATTGAAAAGACAATGCTGGCAGAGGAACGCCCTGGTATGAATGAGCTATAAGTAAATATGGGCTGACTATGAAAAAAGCTCATAATCCTAGGTAAGGAACTAACTTTCATAGAAGGGTAGGCAAAAAAACCTCCAACCTTTTGCTTGTTTTAAAGTAGAGTTGCGACAGTTTGCAATTAGGATTGTATGATGCTATTATCTGGCAGAATCAGGACCAAAATTCATCCACTCTGAGGTTTTTTCCAGTCCTAGGCTCCTTGGTCCTACAAAGCATTTACATCAGACCTATGCATTGCACAGCCTCCCTGAGCACATGCTACGCACTGAGGGCCTTCTTTGGCCAAGCACATGCAGATAAATAATTTGTTTGTCCTGTTTGACCTCTGCAGGTCAAAGCTTCCACCAGAAATAAGGTGGTGCCTCTTAGGCAGAGGGAGCTGGCTGCATGGGGAGTTAAGAGGCAGTGGGCTAGTTTTGAGGTACCAAGATCATTTCTCTGCAGAGATTTTGAGATTCTTTGTGCCTCCACAACTGTGATGGAGAGAATGCAGGATATTGGGAGGGGGCATATGTGAACAGAGGCTGTAGGTAGGATTCACTGGGAGTCATAATCAGCAGTGACTGACAAGATCCAAGGATGAGCCCTCATGTTTATAAACATTGTTGGCTAATTGCTGTGTATTGCAATTTCCTCTCCGTTAAGAGGCAAGTTTAGAGCAGTCTTCACAACCATCAGCTGCCATCTGTAGCTTTGTTTTTCCTAGTTTTCCTAGTTTTTCCTAGTTTTTTTACCTCCAGATGCATGTTCTCACCAAGAACGAGTTGCTGTGAACTGCTGATCAGTGAGAAGCAATTGCAGCAAGCATAAGTTGTTGATGTTGGCAGCTCTTCATCCTTGGGACAATTTGTCCCAGGTCTTGCCTTCTCAGCTGTCCCATAACATTTACTCTGGGAGAGGCAGAGGGAGCAGGGAGCTGGAGGGAGGTGGTGGACAAAGTACTTGAGTTTTAATCAAAATGCAAATCAGCAAGCAGGAAACACTAACTTATATAAGTGATATTAAACTTATTAGCATTTTATGGAGAGGAAAGAGATATTTTCAGAGAAAGAATTATTCTTATTGGCAATTCTAACCTAGTAGTAGTTCTGGCTAATCCACAAGAGCTTAACTATAATCTGTACCTGTTCCTCCAGGGAATGTTATTATATATTATACTCACATTTCTACTGAAAGTGATGTTATATTGCTGTCCCTTTCTCTGTGGTATGTACCTTAGACGGAAGCCTTAATTCCACATGTTCATTAAAAAATATTTTAAAATAGTTTTTAATTAGTCCATTTTTAATTAAGGTAAGAGGATCTGTAATTTAAAAGTCTATTTTTAAGTATGGTAAATGTACAGAGAAAAAGCAGATCAAAAATACACTCATGGGGAAAAGAAATAGCTCTCTTAAACAACAGGAGGTACTTTCTGTGGTTAGACAGCTCATCTGGTTGTATCAACACTATTCTTCAAGGTCTGAGAATTGGTCATTCTCACCCTTTCTGATACTGTCTTTTCGTTTAGGGGGTTTTTTGGGTTTTTTCATATGCCAAAGAAGGAAATAATCTGTGCTTGTCTCTTTTTTTTCTTTTTTTCTTTTTTTTTAAAGACATAAATAGTCAATCACTTAATTTGAACACCACAGAAAGAAAATTTGAACACCACTTCGTTTAAAGAAAGAGCTACTGCTTTGCATTTAAGCTTAGTGATTTGAAATTAAATTTTGATTGAGTGATTAGCTACTTTTCTGGACACTCTACATTTATCCTTTCTTCTAGCTTGGTAATAAGTGTACTTTGACTCTTTTGTAGTTGTTTCATGTATACATAATAAGGAATTTTGGAAGACTAATTTTGAGGCAGATAATAGCTTTAGAAAGCAATTAAAAAATTTCAAAGAAAACACATCTCTAAATTTAACTTCTGATTTTTTTTTGGAGGGGAGGGGTTAAGAAATTATTTTATCATCTTTTTATGCTCTAAGGATGGCCTTTGGAACATAAAAGTGAGCTAAGCAACCAGGGTCAGCATACACTCTGAGCAAAAACTAGCCCAGGAAATGGGATGGATGTTGCACAAGCACATGGGCAGCACAGCCAGGTCCTTCCTTGTGTTAATCCTGTGGAAGAGATGAGGTTAGAGTGAAGTGTTCAGTGATGAGATGATGTGGGGAAGAAGGAGTCTGGAGGACAAAATTTGAAGTGAACTCCACCTGTCTGGGCACTTGACTGCAAGCAGCAGCTTGTCAGCGAGCAGAGCAGTGCCAGGATGAGCCTGTCTTGCTGGTTTTGAGCCCTGATATTACACCAACACAGACCACTGTAGGTACAAAGGTCAGATATGTGTCTGCGTGCACGTGTGCATGATGAATTATTTAGTTTTCTGACTTTTTCATTAAAAAGTACTTTGCTGTTAAACAAGGTGAGACCCTGATTATTACTCACTTTGCTATCGCAAGCTCAAGGACTTGAAGTTCAAATCAAAACTGAAAATAATTAAAAGTGAAGCAATTATAGAAATCCTGTGGGACCTCCAACACAAGAAAGTTATGGACTTGTTGAAATGAGCCCACAGCAGGGCCACAAAGATGCTGAGAGGGCTGGAGCACCCCTCCTATGAAGGCAGGCTGAGAGAGTTGGCATTCTTCAGCCTGGAGAAGAGAAGACTCTGGGGACACCTTGGAACAGCATTCCAGTATCTAAAGGGGGCCTGCAAGAGAACTGGAGAGGGACTTTTTACAGGGGTATGGAATGACAAGACAAGGGTAATGGCTTTAAGGTGAAGGAGGTTAGGTTTAGATTAGATTAGATATTGGGAAGAAATTCTTTACTGTGGGAGTGGAGAGACCCTGGACCAAGTTGCCCAGAGAAACTGTGGATGCTCCATCCCTGGAAGTGCTCGAGACTAGGTTGGATGTGGCTTTTCTAGTGGGATGTGTCTCTGCCTGTGGCAGGGGAGCTGGAACTAAATGATCTTTAATGTCTCTTCGACTCCATACCATTCTGTGATTCCATTAAATACAACCCCCTTCTCCTGTGTTGCTTCAGCTTGCAGCTATCTCATACTGTTCTCCTTGTCCTATTATTTGCTACTACTATTATTACTATTTACTGATTGTTACTGTGTTGCAGCTCAAAAATCCTCAAGCAGTGTAAGCACCCATCTGTTCCCTTCCCTCAGAAGTAAGGGAACCAAGCCAAGGGAACAGAGACCTCTTTCCACTTGGGCTTGGGTCTGGGACTGAGGGCCTCAGTGGCCAGGCTTTCTCCCAGAGGCACAGCACCATTACTGACCTGGCTGGTACCACTGCACCTGCCTTCCCATCACTCATGTATTATACAAAAAGCTTCATTGCAGTATATGTGCATGCGTAAATAGATACAAAAAAAAATATCATTTGGAAATTTAATATAAATCCATGGATCAATATAATTAATATTCAATAGAAAACAGATATTATGTGTTATATAAATAATATTTTAAGGCCTTTATAAAATTATTTATTTCCAGAAAGGAGTGTGTGTATAAAAAGATGTAAAAATTGCTATTGTTTTAAATTCTAATATAGATTTATGGATCAATATAACCAAAATATAATATAAAAATATATATTATTTGGTATTTAAATAATATCTTAATGCTTTTATAAAATTAAGGA
>VZTT01005775.1:4462-22532 GCA_013400855.1 Buphagus erythrorhynchus | reverse complement strand
CTGTCCTTGAGCAGCCAAGCAAAATTTTTGTACTCCCTTACTGCCCACCGACCTCGTGTGCTTTCCGTGCTCAGCCATGCTTGTGCTGAAATTCCTGACCTTCCCACACAACGGGATGGGCTGCTCCTTAGCTCTCTGGAAGTCCTCCTTAGGAAAACTAAGCTGAACCCATTCACTCCTTGGCTGCTTCCCAGGAGACTCTGCCCACCAGCTGCATGCAGGAGCTGAATTCTGCTCTCATGACAGCGTGTCTCCAGGTCCTGAAGGCAATTTGTGGTCACAGAAGCCCGAGCCACCACCAGTCTGGACAGGATTCCGACCACCAGCCTCCCCTCCCACGGCAAGTACGGACAACGTGGAGCTCTCACACCACAAACATCCCAGCGCGGTGCGAACGTGGCCTCCAGGCTGAGATTTTTAACAAGGACCTTGCTGGGCAGGCCAAGGTCCCACTGGCTGTGAAAGCACGCGAGGCAGCAGAACAAACTCAAAACCACCCTGGCGAGGTCACCCACAGCCTCAATTTTTGCCCACAAAGAAGTTCTCTGAGCCAGCATGAGAAGCCAGTGACATTTCCTGCTTGTGGATCCACTTGAGGTCTGCCTGATCTCAGCAGACATGTGAAGGGTATCTTTACAACTCGTGAAGCACAAATATTTGTAACATCAGGAAACTCCGTGCTTGCTGAGTCAAGGAATTCAGCTCTCCTTCCTGCAGCTCGCTGGCAAGCCAGCCCTCACTTTCTGCTTACCTCAGTGCACTGCTCCAGTTCTCTGGCAAGCAAAAAAGAAATAAAAGAGTGGCCTTTTTTTAAACTTGACTTTAATGTACATACTCTGTACTGTCTCCTCTTTAGTCTTAAAATAGCTCTTCGGAACAGAGCTTCATAAATTCCTGCAGAAAGGGAGTAACTGGCAGCTCAAACATGCTGTACCACAGCAGAGCTCTTCTCTCCCCTACAAATTCCCTTCTACAACACATCTCACGATTTTCCAGCAGTTTTTCCCTGAGCAAACAGGAGCTACAATACCCACCCCATCCCTTTTATAGCCAAGCACACAGTAATCCCTTGTTGATTCAGCTACTACAGAACATTTTACCACTCTGAGGAGCCCTGTTCCATCCTTCTGCTACACGAAGGATTTACCAGTAACTCACAACTGCACTGGATTCTGTATCTCTGCCCTGCAATTAGAAGCCTACTCATCTCACATCTAAAACTAATCAGCTCTGACAGCTTTTCTACCATTTGTCCTTTGGAATGTTTACCCGTTAAATCTTCCCTTATCCTCAACTAAGACAAAAGTACACGGAAGGAAAATTCTCCTGAATGTAAACAGAGGTATTAAAGCTGAAAATATTTCAACCAATATTTCAGTGTATCAGGATACAGCAAGCTATATAATCAAAGAATCAAAGTTGGGCATAATATCTTCATGATAAGAGCAGTCTCCTGCCTGTCCTGCCAGCATCCACCTACAATTCAATTTTTACACACGATTTTCAGTACCTGGATCATCCTCCTGCCATCCCCTCAAGCAACTGCAGGCACTACTGTTCTAACCCCACTGAACTCAAAGGAGTAAAAATTCTGCCTTGCATGTCCACAGAGAACAGATAAATGAGCTCCTGCTTTGAAAAACAAAAGCCAGGAAGTCTAACTTCGAACGTCTTGACTTCCCAAGTTCTCACACACCATACAGCTCAGGTGGGAAAAAACCTTGATGATAATCATGACCAACCATGAATGATTTCCCACTGTTGCAAAATGTCCCTTCCTAAAAAGCCCATCTGGATCTTCAAGAGCACACTGCTTACTCACAGTAGTTTAACTGATGCCCTGCAAACCTAAAACTTCCCCACACATTGTGTTATAAAGTCACAATTTTTAGTAGGACATTTAGAGGTCAATCATAACTGGCACAGGCCTATTTTAAGTGCTCTTTACAACATACAGAACATAGTAGAAGACACACAACATATCTTGGCAACGTTTCTAACTGATTTAAACAAAAAATATTAATACATATGCAAAATGCTTGGTGTGAGAGTACCTACAAGCAAATTGGGCCTTAAACAGGAGAGAGTTGTGATTTTTATCAGCACAAGCTCCCAACTGATGAGAAATTTCTGCTTTATGAATCTATCAAAAACAACAAAGCAGTTTTTTCCCAAATGCATTAGTGAGCTATGATTTTATTCATAATTTTAAATCTTCTAATCCACACAACCTATGATAAACCATGAAATATCTTTACTTCATGCCTTAACAGTGCCCCTGTAGCAATGCACAGAGAAAAAAATTCCAGACAACATTCACTAGCGAGCAATGTACTCCCCATAAATCACATTACTGTACAGTTTGGGATTAGGATGAGTTGCCACTAGCAACAGAGCCAAAAAAATCAATTCTGTCACTATATATAGAGAATTCTTGCAACCTCAAACGTAGCCAATGTTTTCAGCAATTTGTCTCAGAGAAGTATTAGCAGTCCAACATGTGATCAGAGGAACATGACACCCAGACACAAAACAATGCTAAAACAGTAGTTTTTCCTTCAGTAGAATAAAAAAAGAAAACAACAAAGAACCACCAGAAAGCTGCTGGTGAGTGTGAGCATTTCATTCATCCTTTTCAAAATAAAAGCGTGCCCTCTTTATAGCATTAACATTCACAACAAATACAAGGATTGGTTTCAGAGCTTAAGTGTATTTAAAATGATTACTAATGAGTTTTTGTTTTAAAACAGGAAACTAAGCAAGCATTAGGGAGAGATACAATTTAGACAAATACAAGGGTACTTTTCTAAAGCTTCCCCAAACCTGATTCATCATATCCAAGGCATTTCCCTCTAAAAAAAAAAAACAAAACAACCTGGATGCTATAATTCAGACTGTCTGCCAGGAGCTTTTAGAAAACAGGAATATGAGGAGTTTCTTTGATCCCCATTTGCTTAACAGCAAGAAGCCAAGACACATTTCATCATTCATGCTTCTTATTTCATCCTGGATCTGCAGACGGTTTTGCAGCAGGCAACAACCACCTTGGAGTTCTTACTTTACTCATCTGTCACATTTTAGGAATCTTGACAGTGCCACCCAGGTTTATTACAAAGACTTCTCTCCTTTTCTTTCCCTACAGTCTTAATTCGAGCACTTCAATTTTAAATTATGCCCTTCACAAGGTTTCATTGTCACTAACACTGACGTAAGTCAAATCCTGTATTTTAATGGATTCTACAGGTAATAATAATTATTATAATGGGTTTTTTCCTCAGAGCACAATCACCCTGTTTTAGAAGAGTACAGTAGATGTACTGTTATTTTTTAAGTCACTAAAATGTAACAGCACACTGAAAACATGTGGCACAATTTCTAAAATCTATCTGTAGATACATGTCAGAATCACAGAACCATTTAGGTTGGAAAAGCCTTCTGAGATCATCGAGTCCAAGTTTTAACTGATCACTGCCTTGGCACCACCAAGTGCTACGTCCAATCATTCCTTGAACACGAATATTCCTTGTAATTTTTTTCCCAAAAGGAGAAACTACAATCTATTGCCAACCAAAAAAAGATATGGAAAAGATATCTGAAAGGGGTTGAGTCATCCTGTCCTCTTGCCACTGACAAGAATATTGATCTTGCTTACTACCTGCAGCACCACCACCTGCTCTAAGCACACACAGGAGTAGAATGCAGTTAAAACCATTTTCCCTGAGCTCCAGTAAAACCAGAACAGGGCTGTTAATAAAAGAATCAGACTCACAGCATGGTTTTGGGTGGGAAAGGACTTGAAAGATCATTAGTCCCACCCCCTGCCATGGGCAGGGACACCTTCCACTGTCCCAGGGTGCTCCAAGCCCAGTCCAAGCTGACCTCGGACACTTCCAGGGATCCAGGGGCAGCCACAGCTTCTCTGGACACCCTGTTCCAGGGCCTCCTCACCCTCACAGGGAAGAACTTGCCTCCCAAAACCCAACTACCCCTGCTCTTTAGCAGTCTGAAGTCATGCCCCTTGCCCTGGCATTCCACGCCCTTATCTCAAGTCCCTCTCCATCTTTCTTATGGGCTCCTTTCAAGCCCTGGGAGGGGCAATTAGGTCACCCCAAAGCTTCTCTTTTCCAGGCTGAACAATCCCAATTCTCCCAGCCTTTCCTCTGGGCTGCCAGTTCAGCAGCACAGCTGGGTGCAGAGAAGGCAAAAGGCATTTCAAACATCCAGCGAGCTGTGTCAACAAAAGGGCCCAGCCCTCCTCTAGCACAGTATCGAGCTAACCTGCTAAATTTAGAACAAAAAAAAAAAAAAAAAAAAAAAATCTCAACTACAACGGACAAACTCTTCCAGCAGAGAGATCCATTTGCCCCCTGAGAGTAAAGAAGTGTTTGGATGCGTGCAGAGATGAGGTCTTGGTTCTCAACTGGACAACAGCTCTGCACTGCACCTCCAGCAGAAGGACTTGGCAGCCAGAGAGCAGAGAACATCAAAGCACCCCCACCAACTCAAAGGAACTTCTCAGGGCAGATCAAAGCTCGAGGCACTTCATAACCCGGGCCCGGGGTGTTTCCAATAGCACCCCGACCTGGGGAACAAAGAGCGCCGTGACGGGGCCGCATTCCTGCAGCCCAGCAGAGCCCCGCAGGAACAGCAGACCTTGGCTGCAGGACACACCAGTCACAAGTCCAAGTCTCCCCAGGAAATCGGGAATAACAACACGGCCACGCTCGGTTTCAGGGGAAAGAAACATTCCTTCACTCCTCCTTGCTAGGATGAAAAGGGAGAGAGCAGCCTCTCACCCAAAGAAGAGGGAGCACACAGGAAGCACGTGCAGACAAAGAATTAAAGGACATTTTTATCAGTGACATATTAGAGGATGATCAAAGTCTTTACACACGTTTTTAAAACTATTTCTTGAGTACTAAATGCCCAAGAGACAAACAGAGGATTCACTCCTCTGATCAAGTTCAGCCACTTTTCGCCCACAACAGGTAGACTGCAACACCAACTTCAACCACTCTTTGGATATTACAATCAAAATTCTGCATATTTCCAAATGAATAACTCCTATAATCACAAAGATTACATTCAACTCCTCAGCAGAAAAGCCTAAGTTTCAAATGCTCAGAAAAGCTAGAATATAGAATATATCTTTGTTTTCTATGCAGCTGATTAGCTCATAGCAATTAACTACAATCTGCTTTCAAATCCATTAATACAAATACAGACGAACAACGTCTAGAAAAAGGCTGTTTGCATTTTTAACCTATTTGAATGTAATGCACATCACTCAAGCTCTGCATACATCCAGCCAAATCAGGTTTTAGGCAGATGCTCCCCTGAAAGCCTGTACATCACAGAGGGAATAAAATGAGATTCCTGAAAAATCTTCCCAAGGTTTCCCAAGTCTTCCCAAGTCTGCCACTATTTATAGTGATTCGAGAGACTCAACACCTCCCACACTGTTACAATTCTGAGCTTTTGCTTTGATTTGAAACACACAGAAAAGAGCTAAGAAGGAGGTACAAACCAGTCTTACTGCCACTGCAGAAATTCTATCACTGGGTAGGAAATGTGGGATACAAGGAATAGCTGCAACTCCCACTAACAATCCCAAAGACACTACTTGTACAAGTACCCCAAAAATACTAATGTTTGCTACAAAGAAAACTGATGTTCTTTTAACTGCAAATAAAAGATGGGATTGCTCAGAGATCAAGAGGAAACCGTATCATGAGCCTTGAATCTTTTGCTCCCAAATACCCACGTTTTACAAAGAGAGCATCAGACTCTGGAACAACCTCCCAAGAGACGTGTAGAGTCCCCATTGTGGAGGTTTTCAAGATACAGATGTGAGGTAACTTCATCCAGGGTTGGATGAGATGGTCTTTTGAGGTGTGCCCTGGAGGCAAATCTGCTTTTAAAGAGCATTCTGGTATTGTTGGTACAGTGAAGTATCTTAAGTTTACCACCTTAAACCAGTGCCACAGGAGCTGGTTCAATAAAGTTTTATTGAAATTCAAAGGTTTGGGTTTTGCTGTGATTCATTATTAAAAAAAAAAAAAAACACCCTTCTGATGGTCCTCTCTTAATCTCACCAAATCACACAACCATGGAATGGTTGGGGCTGCAAGTGTCCTCTGGAGACCCCCCAGTCCAACCCCCCTGCCAAAGGAGGTTCATCCAGAGCAGGTTTGAATAAGCCCAGGGAAGGAGATTGCAGAACCTCTCTGAGCAGCCTCCTCCTGTGCTCTGTCACCTCACTGTAGTTTTTCTCCTCATATTCAAGGGGAACTTCCTGCATTCCAGTTTGTGCCCGTTGCCCCTTGTCGCGTCACTGGAAAGACTCTGGCCCCATCCTCTTGGCACCTGGCCTGAAAATATCTGTATGCATTGATAAAATCCTCTCTCAGCTGTCTGCTCTGGAGGCTGAACAGCCCAGTTCCCTCAGCCTTTCCCCATAAGTGAGGTGCTCCTGTCTCATCATCTTTGGATCCTATCCAGTCGTTCCCTGTCCTGTCTCTCTTCACACAATTCTGGCTGAACAGAGTTGAGAAGAACAGAGGAAGGATAAGAAGACAAAGGGGAAATTCAAAAGCAGGACCTCTTTCTTATTAGGTGTTGCTAGGCAGTGATAGGTACTTGTCCTCTTAGCCAGCTCAGATCACAGACACATAATTAGAAACAATCACACAAAATCAATTAACATGAAAGAAACCTTCAAAAACAACAAGCACATTAAAATAACATGGGAAGCCACTGCCATCTACACCTTTTCTCACCAGTGGCAACACAGCTGAAAATGAGCAAAGTACAGAGATGAGACAGGCTAAAACCAGGCTGGGCACACACCAGGACTATGAAAAGCAGCTGCTGGAAATCAAGACATCATAACACTGCCTATTACTGCTTTTCTGAATATTCTTTTTAATTCACAAGGCAATCTAGCCTGTCTTTTCTGCCTCTGCCTGGCTTCAGGATGGGAAGACAATGATTTTCAGGTCAAACATTAACAGAAATTCAGCAGCCTAACACATGGCAATGTTTCAAGACTGAAATTCCCAATCATGTCAAGAGATTACAACTATTTTACTCCCTGCTGAAAGACTGAAAAAAAGGGGTCAATTTTACTTCATTTTTCAAGAACTTCAGCCCATCATCTCTGTTGCTCTCAAACTCTGAAAAAAAAGCAAAGCAATTCCACCTTTTATACAGTTAAGTGATTTCTCAAATTTCCAGTTTGCAGATGACACCAAGCTGAGCAGTGCAGTTGACACAATGGAAGGACAGGGCCATCCTGAGGGTAGGATTAAATGGGATATTGGGAAGGAATAGTTCCCTGTAAGGGTGGGCAGGCCCTGGCACAGGGTGCCCAGAGAAGTTGTGGCTGTCCCTGGATCCCTGGAAGTGTCCAAGGCCAGGCTGGACAGGGCTTAGAGCAAGCTGGGACAATGGAAGGTGTCCCTGCCATGGCAGGGGACTGGAAATGGATGATTTTTAACATCCCCCTCCCACCCAAAACCATTCTACAAATCTAAGACTCATTCTTATATTCAAAGATGTTTAAAGGCACTTCTGATCTGAGCTCATCTCAGAGTATCATGCCCTCATGAAAAATTGTGGCTTGCTCAGTTTTTTGCCTCCTCCTTTTTTTTTTTTTTTCTCCTTCAAAAATGCAAACAGAACATAGCAGAGCCCCCTCAAAAGATTCTTATTTATGCTCAGGATTGTAGGTATTTAAACATGACTATGAGTGCCAACATTTTCCCCACTAACATTGGCTTGCATCTGGGTAGAAATAACTATACTTAGTGGCTTTACCACCATAAATCTTCGAAAGTCTTCTGCATGGCTGAGCTCTGCTCATAAAATTAGACACCAGTGCATTTTGTCTGTGTCATTAAAGGGATGTTTGGTGGAGCCGGCGCAGGAGGAGAGAGGAGTGTGTGAACAACCTTCTCAGAGCCACTGGGGATTGGCCCAAACTGTTCTCACAAAGAAAGGAACACTTAAAATAACTCCAAAGGCTTTTAGAAGGAACATCTCCGAAGGGTATGAAGAATTTTTAAAGTCTGAGAATGGAATCTCCACGCTTACAGTAGCACACAGGAAAAAAAAAAGCTAGATTTCAATAGATTATTTTTTAGTTACTCTCTTTCCTCAAGTTTGAATTGGAAATATTCCATTTGCTCCCTAATAAACACAAGCCAAGACTTACAACCATTAATTCAATACTTTCCCTCTCTTTCCTCAAGTTTTAATTGGAAATATTGCATTTACTTCATAAATAAACACAACCCAACACTTACAAGCTTGAAGTCAGTAACAAGCCCCCAACTTAATATATTCCTACCATGTATTTTGGAAAAATGTTATTAAAATTTTAAAACCTATCATAAAAACCAGTCAGAAAAGCACCACACTGAGCTATTATAAACCAGTTTATACTGCAAACATTTGACCAGAGCAACTCAGGTTTGATAAGGTTTTAGCCTTTTTTCAACTGCCAGTCTGTAAAAGCATAAATGCAGAACACCTTTTCTGTGTGCTTTCATATGCAGAAAGCAATCAAGATGATTAAACAAGGTCATGGATTTTACTAAGCAAAAAAAAAAAAAAATTAAAAATCAGATGCATATTCATCCGAAAATCAAATTCACCTCGTGTAAGATAAGATTTTGCTTGGGTCAAAAGTTCACTGGGAGCAGGAGAGGCTGATATCAAGGACCAGCTGGGAATGACAACAAAAGTAAGGACACTAAGTTCTCTGCAGCCAAGACAACCACAGTACATTGGCCCTTTTCTGGGGAAAAACCCAACAAAACAAACCCATAACCTCTCTTTTTACCTCCTCCTCCCCTACAAGGAACATTTACATGGTGTAGGATTTGCTAATCCCATTCCCATCATTTTTCAGGATGCTAGCATTGAAAAAGCATAAGGTTTCTGAGGTCTCCTGATGGGATGTAGGCAAAGGCAGCAAAACCTGCAAAAAAAAACCTTTTGGCACCAAACTAAACAGAACAGAAGGTTGAGGATGGATACTGGGAAAAGGCTCTTCCCTCACAGGGTGATCAGGCACTGAACAGGCTCCCCAGGGAATGGTGACAGCACCAAGCCTGACTTCAAGAAGCCTTTGGACAACTCTCAGACACAGGGTTTTTGGGGGTGTTTGTGCAGGGCCAGGAGTTGGACTGGATGATCCTGATGGGCCCATTCCATCAGGATATTCCATGACTCTGTGACAACACACCACCATAGGAAATCAGGCCAGGCCACACTGCCAGTGCTTGGAATGGGAAGAATGCTCTTCCTCTTTCCAACAAAGCTTATTGTGACTTTTGTGGGATGTTCCCAACGCCTTCAATTCCCCTTATACATCGGGGTTTCCAGTAAGAGCTGGGATGAAAAGGAAAAGCCTTCACCACACAAGTGATGTGAAGAAAGAAGAAAGAAAGAAAACCCAAGAAGCATCTCGAGTTTGAACAAGTGGATCAAAGGAAGAGCTTTTTGTTCCTTTAGAACTACGCTGTGCCATGTATTTTAATATACATTGCAATTGTACCTGTACAAATCTGTACCAAAGGCAACTTCACAGGACTTCATGGCAGCTGCTGTTTTCCCAGAGCTCTGCCAACTAACATCGTGGTGAAAAACAAGAGTTAGGTCCAGGAAAAGCCATGCCCGGATAAAATTCAGAAAAAAAAAAAAAATCAAACCCACACGACTTTCTGCAAACTAAAGACTTTGTTCTTAAAAACGGGGCATGGGTCAAAAGTGAAAATGCAACTTTTGGCAAGCAGCTGACTCAGAAACCCAAATCCTCCTGTTATGTCTTGGAAGACAAACTCACACTAAAGCCACAGCTTAACAGAACAAGCCTAGGTTCTCCTAAAAGTCCTTAAAAATCAGACTTCTGGAGCATGTGTTGGAATTGCTTTAAGAAAAAAAAAAACTTATTCAAATGCAAACCTCAGAGGAAAAAAAAAAATGGGGAGAAAAAACTGAATTTTCATTCTGATGTGAGAAATCCTTTGCTGGGCATTTTTTACACTATTAGTTCTGCTACAAAAAAGCAAGCAAAAAAAATCATCATATTTTGATTATTTAACTTTCATCAGTTGAAAGGTACTCAGAAATACTAAAGCAGGAGATCCATTAATTTTTGTCAGGGATAAAAAAAAAAAAAGAAGGAATGTGGTCCATTTCTCAATTCCACTGTGCCAAGACAGGCCTGAATCATTACACTGTGGCCATGTTTATACTAAAACTCTTCTTTTTTTGCTCAGAACTTGGATTTCCACACCCAGTAGGCAACAGCTTTTTTTAAAGTACATTCCAAGCTTCCCTCAAACAGTTCCAGTCAAAACATCACCAGATTTTAATTCCGTCAAGAATGTGAGCATCTCATTAAAGCCCTGCCTAATTATAGGTAACGTGCCCAGACCACAGATTCTGTGGTATCTTTATATGGAATATTATTCAGAAGTAACTGCACCAGCTTTTCTCAAAAAATCCTGAAATTTCTGCTTGTTTAGTATTATAGCAAAAAATGGTGTGTCCTCAAGTAATTAGCAGAGCCTGGAAAAAAAAAATGAAAGTACAAAATGAAGTCACAATAATCACTAGTGGTGAGAAAGATCAACCCAGGAGGAAAGAAATGTCATCAGCTCATAAGAAAATTGAAAGTTTTAGAAAAATAAATATTCCAGTCACATAAGGAAAGCCTCAAGTGTGAGTCAAACCCAGAAAAAAAAAAATGACATTTTGCACATTGTTTTTGGGAATTTTTCTGATTCTTCTGCTGCTTTGGCAGGTTGCAGGCTTCAGAACCTGTAAGCACAGCAAATCACTCTGCTCCTACTGAAATAAAGCCCCAAACACCAGAGGCAAGAATTGCATCTGCTGAATGCAGGGAATGACCTTGAAGGAAAAAGGAAAGACACATTTCTCAGCAGGATAAAGGGAAAAAAGAGATGGATCTGCTTGTGGGTGGATGAATTTTTTAAAAAGGGGCTTTATCAGGCACCCAGCAGCCAGAGGCAAACATGCTCTGGAGCCCAGGTTCAGGACTATCCAAATAAATTGCATTCCCTGCAGCTGGAGACCAGAAAGAACAGGAAGAAAGGTAAACTTCTCACCACCATCGTGCCTGGGGGCAGGAAAAGCAGAGATCTCTCAAAATTATTCCAAATCTCTTATGGAATTCTAATACATATGGCTACAAACACATGTAAATACTTATTATCTTACAGCTTTATTCTCCATCTGCTCCTCCTTCCACAGCTCCACAAGGTTCTTCCCTAACACAGAATATTTTAAAGGATCTTGTAGATTTGCTGTATTTAAAACTAGAACTGCTGCTGGTCTCTACTCCAGACTCAGCCCCAGCTGCCATAAACCTTATCAGGAACCTGCCAACACAGCCAGCCAGATTCCAGGAGCACAAATTCCACTAGGGAGTACAAAGTATATCCAACAGCAAAAGCTTGCAAGGAGCATAATTGAGGACAGAAAATGACATGTTAAAACGAGCAGGAACTGGCTGGCTACGGATGTAAATTCATTCATACTTTTACTTTCTTTTTTTAAAATATCTGTGCTGCTCGCTCTGGCTTGTTATGACAGGCTGAGGCATCCAAGGAGTTCTCTGTCCTCATCCTGGGCACAGAAACACAAATCCTGCCCTGGAATTACTGCTTCCCTAATAACCTGCAGGAGAGACAGCCCAGAAACAGCATCCAAGACAGTGAAGGGCTCAGATTGGTAAGGAAGAGCCACAAGATCTCCCCATTTGGCTTAACACATCTTCAGTGGCTCTGCTGAACATTAAATATGAAAGAATCTCAAACAGAGAAATAATTAAAATTCACAAGGTCAGAACTGGATAAAGAAAGGGAGGAGATGAAGCACCTGGGAGGAAAAAAAAAACAAAGAAGTTGACAAATTGGAAGGGAGAAGGCATCATCAGATGGCAGAGCTTTGGAGGAGAAGGTGGAAGACAAATCACAGAATCACAGAATATTCTGAGCTGGAAGGGACCCACAAAGACACCCCACAAAAGCAAGGCAGCAGCAGGAGAAAGTCTCTGAATGACACAGAGAAATGCAGCTTTATCAAAAAGAAAATGTCAGGAGGCAGAAACCACAAGGACAGAAGAGGGAAGGAAACAGAAGTATTTGTACATAGATTCGCTTCCCTATCAGGAGCACAAGTAGATTGTGAGCCTGTCTTTTTGGCAATTCCGTTTAAACTATGAATGTGAAAAAAAACCCTGAAAAAACTAAAATCAGGAGCCAGCAAATGAAAGGACTGTATTGTTACTCTGTCTCCGCCAGAAATCACGCAATCTTTACATCTCATTTCAAATGACTTAAAAGGATGAAACAACGTAGATCAACACATCCAGACAGCCAAAACGAGTTAAGACTTCAATAAGGTGAATTTTCCAGAGCTGTAACTCACAAAGCAGCAGCTGTGCCTTCTGCAGGGGCATCAGGCTGGGGTTACACAGTGACTTTAAACCCGTGTGAACCTGGGCTGCTGTTGAGCAGCTTTGCTTTCCCTCTCCTTCCTCAGGTACTCATCATTCCTCCTCCCTCTCATGCCACACTGGACCAGGGACTGGATTTATCAAAAAAACTGGGAGAAAAGCCAGGGAAGGTTTGATTTTAGGTGGGTGGGTTTCCTGATCCACAGAACTCGCCCACCGTGTGCTGCAGCAGAATTAGTTGAGGCCAGTGGCCCTGGCCCTACATCTTTAATCCAGACTAAAGTTAAAACAGACACATAAGCACAACTTCATTCTCTCTAGCCAAACACAAAAGTGAAGAAGTTTCAAAAAGGACATTTTAGGATACCTCAGCAAAACCTGAAAAGGCATAGCAAACACTTTGGAAAAGCAGACCCCAAGCCTTTGAAAAAGCAAGCCCCAATGTTTAATGTAAAGCAATTATCACTTAATGAGTTTATAAAGTCTATAGCACAGAAATACCTCACAGAAATGCCAAGCTGAATTACAATGTGAATCATACAGAGTTCTTTACAATTCTGCAGGCACTGGTACACACACAAAAGGAAAGCATCCCTGTGTCCCAGCAAATCAAGAGCATTTGCAGACCCTGGCTGTGACTTACTACCATCAGTCAAATAAGGCAATCTTAAAACCAAAATAAAATACATGAATATTGCTAACACCTCTGATAAATTCAGCCATTCATAGCCCAGCAAAAAAAAAAACTAACTCACTGCCTAAAAGCAGCCAGTGTGGATGGAGTGAAGGACTTCTTGCCATAAATGTTGAAGGATTTCTGGATCACAGCAACAAAACCTACATTTACCTGTCAAGAAAAAAACCTTTTTCTCCATCCTAGTGGCAGAATGACAACCTTTTTATGGTAATGCCAACACAGATCTCCCTCAGAAAGGCATGAGATAGCTTTAGTGAGCTACAGAAGATAAACACATGTCATGCCTAAAAGTAAGCCAAAGACCCTAAAAGCATTCTGAATCACTTGTTCCCCAAATTCCCCAGTCAGTGAGCATGAAGAAATGTAACACAAAGAGTCAAACAGAGATTACAAACACAGAAATGTATTTTTAAATCTATTTGCTAACACATTTCAAACACATTTTTTATTAGAGTCTTGTCAAGTCACGGAAAGAGACTTCAGCTTTAGTGCTACTGAGCTTCCATGGAGGAACACAACACAGATTATTAAGACTGAAACGGATATTTGGTATTTTTCAAAATAAACACTAGAATTTTACATAGTGTCAAAAGCCATCCAAAAAAAAAGGGTAGCTGTACACATATTCCTCAACCCTGACCAAGAATCCCCAGTTTTGCACAAAGATATCAAAGCTGCTGAAACTGCAAGCATGCTTTATGGGCTGGTAGACTGCCAAAAATCATCTGCTAATACACCAGACAATAGATGTATTCTGCTGGAGAAACTTCTGATCTTTTCCTCCTATCACTTCTCCTTAGTTGCACATAAAACCCAACCGAAGCAATACAAAAAATGCGATTTGAATGCTTACATTTATGCGCCAACAAATGAAGCAATTATTCACAATAAAGTAACTTTTTCAAACATGCATTTTTAATCACTGGCTTGCAAGCCTTGATTCAGTGTTTCCTGTTGCCATTGCAGCACTCCAGTTTCTGAATTCTGAGTGCAAAGCTGTGCTCCTGCAGTGCCCGAAAGCTTCAAAAATGCTACCAAAGGACCCAAACTCTTCTGAGTCTTGATAAACAAATGGCACTCTGCTCAAATTCCATACTTGTGGATAACAGAGCAGGGTGCTTTCCATAAAAACAAACCTGCCTTCCAGAGACAAGAAGATCCTGTGTGTGTGGTTCCAGCTTTCTGGAATGCTCCAAAACCACAGTGGTTGCATATCCTGAATCCAGACATAAATTACAGGAGATATTAGGGCAAGGTTGACACCCAACTTCTCACAGGAGCATCGTGCCCTGACCAACACCATGAAGCCCCCAAAGCTTTCCCCCTTCCCAATTCAAAGGCCTGTGCCTCACACACCAAGATCAGGGCTTGTTCAGCAAATGCTTTTAACCCCAAATTCCCTGGTTCTGATTCTCTTATCTGATATTTGAACAAATCACTGACGCGGCAGAGCTGTCATACCCCATCTCATCAGCCCACACTGAAAGAATGTTTAATCTGTAAATCCATGCAGCAATTCTGTAGCCAGAGTGCTGAACACACTCAGTGACCATGGGAGTGAATCAAACATATTAACCCGGCTTCCTAATCCCCAACATTAAAATTCAGAAATTTAATTAACTGCAGAAATTAAATTACATTAAAGGAAAATATTTTAAGCTGGCCTTTTCAGGTTTTCCTGGGTTTATATCCACAGGCTTGTGACATCTTTCAGCAGAATACAGACTGAAGTGATCATAAGCTCCTGAAAAATAGCAAGTGCTAACAAAACCCAGGCTAGAGCAGCAGTACCCAGCCTAGATGCTCTCAGGTTCCATCAAAGGGGGGAAAATTGCTTGGATCAGTCTGTTACTTACTACTCAGCATTTGTGAGTTACACACTCCCTAGAATAATCTTAATCTGAGGAATTGAGCACTGTGATCTTTCCCATTAAAAAAAAAAAAAAAAGTGTTTCAACACCCGAAAAAACAAGGGGGAGAAAAGGCTCCAGCCTTGACATTCTGATTTATGGAGGACACTGATAGTGAGACAAACAGAACTTCATCTGTCAAAGCCAAACACTTGCATTTAATATACAAACATCAAGCAGGAAATCTCATTTAAATAATTAACATGAGGACTATCCATTGCCAAAAAGAGCGGGGCAGCAATGGACTTCTGCTGAATATTTTACAGGAAATTGAATGATTAATCCTTCATATAATGCCAGATACCCACTCCCACCATATTTTGTTAAAAGCAAACCTTTAATTTCAGGAGAAGCAAACCACATTAGGTAAAAGGAATAATGAAACCCCCACAACTGATGTCATGTGGATTTCCTCTATTGTTTTTAACCCAAGCAGAGTTTTAAATTATACATGCAAATATCTTCTTGTAACTTTCTGGTAAAAAATGCAATCTGCTTGAAAGTGCTTTTCAAAGCTATCTCTAGTGAGACATAAATCATCAGCGGCTTTAAAATATTTTAGTAATTTCAGCAGTCTTTTACAACTGGTAAATCAAAGTCTCAGCATATTACGTAAATAAATATTGCTGAGAAGACCAATGCTTTTTGGATGTTGTTTGTGAGTTTCTTTTAACATTTCCCCCATTGAAGAGAAGAAAAAAATGGATTGCATTGTGTTAGCTCCAGTTATAATTTCCAGCTGTGTCAAAACTTTAACAGCCTAAAAGCAGGAAATCCAAAGAGGAAATTCCATCGTCAGTTCCTGAATTTTGTAACTCAAATGTTCTTCCAAAAACTGGACCTTAAAGGAATTTTGGTAATATTTTCTGTAGCCTTACCTGATATCTTCCAGTAGGTCACATTCTGCCTGATGCTTGGCCTGAAGTTTTGTCATCTGCTCAACCTGAATGTTTTTCAGCTCTTGTGTAACTTTCACCTACAGAAAACCCAAACAAACCCAAGGACCACTTACATTTGCTGTAATTCATGTCACATTTCAACAAGCAAACAAACAAACCAACCAACCCAAGGACCACTTACATATTCTGTAGTTTAAGTCACATTTCACCATGAAAACAAACAAACAAACTAGGAGAGGCTTCAGAATGTTGGCTTTACCTTTTTAGTACTGGTGTAGTTTTCCTTTGAGCCTTGTGATCCTGCACAGCTAAAATTTCAATACTTTGGGGACCTACTTGGTAACTGGCACAGGGCACCAATGGCACAGGGTATTGGGAACGATTTGGTTTTGGAAGGGAACCTTGGAACTGCTTTGTTCTTGTTTTTTATAGAACAAGAGGTTTTGCCATTTAAGCCCTCTAGTGATCACAGGGAATCCACAAATCGGCCTAAAAAATGATCACCGATATCTCTGAACATATTATGCATTCATGAGAACAGAAATGCCAAACTGTTACTGCAGAGGGATGAGAAATTCAGAGGAAGAGGGCACCCATCACCCTCTTCTTCATTAGCCAGGCAAAAAAAAAAAAAAAAGAAAAAAAAAATCCTGGTTCTCATCAGCTTCTCTATTTTAACTCTGAAAACCATGCCCCATCAACAAGCACCCTTTAATCACAACATCATATAAAGACAGGTTTTTCACATGACACCAAAAAAATAAATCACGTGTATGCCCCTGACTTTAAGCAGAAAAAGCATCTATGTTTAACGTGAACTTTCAGCATTTTTGGTTTTATCAGTCTATTAAAAAAGCCCAACTCAAAATAAATAAACCCACACGACACAACCAAGGTGATGGAAATAAGCTCAGATGAAATAGTACAGGCAAAGGGCCACACACATGTAAAATAAATAAACCACCAAACACGGACTAAAATCGAAATAATTGAAATTAAATCTGTTTTGTTTGACAAAAGCAGAGTCAGCCCCTAAAATAAGAGGCTGGGAGGCAGGAATGAGCCAAGGAGAGACCTTCACTGCAGCTGCCTGCCAGGGCTGCTCTGGGCATGACAAGGGAATCCTGTTTATGCTCCCTCCTCTCCTGGTCACTGTTGCAGGGGTTTATTACCCAGGAGAACTGGGAAATCTCCTCTCCCCACAGAGAAAAATCGAATATCTCCATGGGGCTGCAAACCATCACGGACCGGACTACCCCAAAGCGGGCAGCATCAGGGGCATGGACCAGGCACAGATCCCGGCCCTAGGGAACTCCTTCTTCCCCTGGAGCCTCACAGGAGCAGCTTCTCCATCCTCTCCCTTCTCCCCACGCCCCGACCATGCCGCACAAGCCCCAAAATCACCAGAAATCACCACGGACCAGCTCAAGACCCCGCTGCAGCTCGGGCTTCCCCGATACCAACCTGCCTAGGCAAACAAGCCACACCGGGCACAGCCTTTATCCCAAATTTCCATTCCTGCTTGCCTCCGCTCCCACACCAGTCCCCCCGGCGGGCAGCAGCCCACATCCCCACGGGCCGCAGGGTCACCGAAAAGCCTGCCCGGTGCATCTGCAGGTTGTTCCCATCGCACGTGGGAACGTGGGTGAAAATTCTGCACAATTCCGGCTGTCCCTGCTCCCGTGTGCTCCTGGCACACGCCGGGACAGTCTGCGTCCCTGGATCAACTCCAGACGTGACCTTCTTCCCCCAAGACAACCAACCCCTCGCTGCGGGCACCGACGCACCACGCGAGCCCCCAAAATGCCCGCGGTAGCACCCCCCACCAGCAGCACAACCTCAACGCCTCCATGCAGGCACTGACCCCCTCCCAGCCCTCCATCTCCCTTCTTGGAGAGGCTCCGCTGCAGACGGGGGTCCCTGACCGAGCGCTGCCCCCTGCACCTCCAGCCTCACCAGTGCGTCCCCATCCTCGCCCTGTCCTACCTCCAGAGCTCATTCCCGTCCTATCCCTCCGTGCCCAGTCCCCAACACCTCCCCGACATCTCCCCACCACCCACCCTCGCCCATGCCC
>VZTT01005772.1:0-14179 GCA_013400855.1 Buphagus erythrorhynchus | reverse complement strand
AGCTATCTTTATTCAGGTCACGGGATAAAAATTAATTCAGTTTAACATAAGTGACAGGCACCCTAAGGAAAGAAAGTAGAACCATGAGGTTTGTTTTTGGTTAAACTGAATTTCTTATGGGATTATAAACACACTTTAACTGTCCTCCCTTTTTATGTTGTGCATCAGGTAGACTTTCCCTAACAGTATTTTCCTCCTGAGTTAAATAACAGAATTTTATTTTGACTGAAGTGTGATGAAAAATAAGAATTTTCATTTTGGCAAAATATGAGTGAAAAAGGTTACTGTGAAATTTTAACAATATCCAGAGTTGGTCTTAATTCTATTGCACAAGCCCTTTCAAATGAGATGAAATGCTGCACCTAAGGGACTTCTGGATGCTAAAGATGTGAAAGTGAAGATATTTGATACAAAAACTTTTAGGACAGGGTCATGAACAGTAGCACACTACTATGTATTAGAGAGATGAATCAGGATCTTCTGGTGTTGTGACACACTGAAATACAGAACAAGAATTCCTCAACCTTCAGAATTAATGAAGATTTGTGATTTAACCAGCTGTGTATTCTTCAATATTTTGGTTCCCACGTGCATTTGTTTGATGACTAGAAAAAGGTGTATTATCTGCAGACTGTTTTACTGAAGTCTTAATTAACATCCTTCTCTTCTTGTAGGCTTGTTATCACAAAATTTATTGGAAATCGCTAGGTTTTCAGATATAATCCACTGCCAAACTTGACTTGAAACTGAAGAGTTCAAACTTTATTGATTGGACTTCGATACAGAGCCAGAGAGCATAGCTGCTATAGCCTCCTTCATTTTATAGACACTCTTGCAAAGGGTGTGCTAGAAAAAGCAGCAGAAGACAACAGAGGTCTTTGGCAGGTGAGGGTGCTCAAAAAGACAGCTCTAAAGAACTCATCAGAGAATTGGAAGTGTATTACAAGCATTGTGAGCATTGCCTTTGCTAAAAACTGTCATGAGAATTTATGGAGGCATTTAAAGGAAGATATGAGGTTCACAGGTGTTTGTAGGATGATTCTAGTTTTAATACAGACACAAAAAAAATGAAGGAGATAATGGGCATGACACAAAATGACTTTTCCTCAAATATAAAACAAACTTGTATACCTCTAGGTAGACTTTAAAGTTTAGGTATTTTAGGTATTTTTCAATTCACATTGAATGTAATATGAGAAACAAGTACTACTGCTAAAAATTTATTTCCTCCTGTCTTTAATTTAATAATGGTCATTGTTCTCAGATGGGTCAGTTATTCTTTTAAAAATTTTAATTAAAAAGGAGTAATTTGAATGATTCCAGTGTGAAATATAAAAACATAGAGGCTTTTCTGAACATGTACTTTGCTTTCAGCCACTGCATACCTGCAGCAAATACTCAAAACTCCTTTTCATATTTGAATATGAAACTCCTTTCCATATTTAAATTACAAAGAACTTCAAAACAAGCACAGGTAGCTAAAAGCATGGACAGTATTTCATACAGTGTTCAACTACTAACCTAAAAATAAAAGATGTTTTGATTACATGATTCTGAAAAATCTAAATCATTTATGTGTCTTAACAATCCCCAAATAATTTAGTGAGTGATTACAGCCTTGGACATGAGGAGAAACAGAATTCAATAAGAGTAAGGATAGGACTCAGAACAAAAAATAATAATGTGCATAAGAAAAAAAAAAAAACACGTAAGAATAAGCATAAGAAAAAGAAAAAAGCTAATATCTTTTTTTCACCATTTTTCACCTTTTGTGAAAAGTTGACAATTAATCATAAGCTGATATTTCTGCTTAAAGTTCTGAAAAGTCTTTGATGAATTAAATGAAATTGAGGGACAGAAGAACTGCTGATAAATTATAAACATTATTTTATCTAGCTACTATGTAAGTAGACTATTTATGGGGAAAGGCTTAGCTGAGCTCTTTCATGAGATAGGTGTCTGAACGGTTCTCTCTATAGGGAAGGCATATGGCAGTAGATGATTTTGTCTTAATCACAATACTTTCTCTTCATTCCCACTTGCAATTTTTCCTTGATGACTTAATGTTTTCAAATCTTTCAATTTCCAGTAGTAGAACAGATGGATTCCAGACATGTTACACAGCTGAGGACAGAGACTACTATACTGCCTTTTCATAGTCCACAGTGGTTTTATCATGCACTACACTATGAAAAGAATCAATCTCTCTATTTGAGAAGCACTTCATTTTAAAGTAGAGCTTTAAAAAAATAAATTAAAAAAAGCCTTTCACACCTCTAAACATATGAATTACTTACTGCTAACTATGGGGAGGAGGGAAAACTAATTTCAGAAATTGTTGGTTAAGAGGCATGAACCCAGAAAAAATCAGCCCTGGTAACTCACGTATGTTTTTCACTTCGTAAAATATTTTGACATTTTTGTGGCTTAAATGAGAGCTGCTGAGAGCTGTTCACACACAATTCAAACTCGAACAAGTCACTGTAGGTGTCATGAATTCACACCATCTTCTTCCCCTGTGGATTACCCTGCCAGGCCATACTCCAATCCACTCTGTGGATGGGGAGACATAAAGAACAGCACAACTAGGATTTTTTCCACCCTTGAGGGGCTCTCCAGAATGTCCTGATCCTGGCAAACAGTGGACAGATTCAATCACAGTCTGCATTCCTTCCCTCCTGCTCCTTGCATCCAAAGAGCAGTGCTTGAGCACTGGAAGATGGGACACAGTCATGCCTTCAACCCACTTTCCAGTGCTGAACTAATGTTATTTGGCCAACTAAAAATAACATACAGAGAGGGTTATATACAAAGCTGCAAATGAAAATCGTAACTTGTATTGATGCAGATACCTGCAATCCCTACACCATCCTCTACTGAGGTCTGACACGGTACCCAAAGCCCTCCTCTCAAGAATCCCAGCATCAATCCTTTCCACTACTACTTTATGTGATGCAGGAAAAGTACAGGTTGGAAAAAGAGGTGACACAAAGAGATAATGTTGTGTAAATAAGAATGATCTAGAGTGGTTTTGCAAAAAAACAAACAAACAAAACAAAAACAAACCCCAAACAACCAAAACAAATAAACAACCAAAACACACAGACAAAAAACACCCCCAAAGTGAAACAAAATAGATGGGAAGAGAAATGGAATGTCTTGCGGGAAAGGGGAAATAAAGGCAAGATACACAGAAGGAAGACTGCATTCAGAAAAGAAAAGAAAAATATGAGAAATACTAGTTTTTTAAACTGGTTGGGGTGGAAGAGAGGTAGCAGAAAAATGAAGGCAAATGACAGAGAAAGAGAAAAGGAGAAAAGGTCTAGAACAAAGCACAGTGGAGAAAATAAATGTCAGGATGCAGAGAATGAAATTGGAAATAAGAAAACATTGAAAGCAAATGGGGCAGCAAAATTAAATAACCTTGGAGTGGACTAAATTGAATTTTATCGTCTTGTTTTAACTCCATGCTTTACCTATTCTTTGGTACTGATTATAAATATTTACAGGATAAAAGGAGCCTTATAGGTTACATCTCCCTTGCTAAGAGATAGAAGATACAAAAAAAAGGAACAAAGTGGATGATGCAAACAAAAACAATTTTGAGAGGACAGATGTTTTTCCAAGATGTTTTATTATTATTATTATTATTATTATTATTATTATTATTATTATTATGATTAAAGGAATGTGGCATTAATTAACAGCCATGATAGGTTGTTGTTGATAAAAAATGAGGTCTGACAGAAAGATTTTAAAGAGTAGAAGGTTATTTGACAAAATGGCTAAGTAGATGAAGAAAATTAAAAGGGTAAAAGTTTCACGTGGAAATGGATATGCACTGTGCTTTGGAGTTATGTGTGAAAAGAAGAAAACAAACAAGAGGGTGAAAGGAGTAATATGTTGAGTGAACTTGAATCAGGAATGTCGGATCGTTAATGTCCAGTTCTTCTGCATACAGGTATGAACTANCTGCTCTATTGAGCATTGGTGTGTCCTGAACTGTGCTGGGCCCCTCCATTTGAGAAGGATGTGCTGGTCCTGGACTGTGTCCAGAGCAGACCAACAAAGCTGAAGGAAGGGCTGGCTAGTGTGTCCTGTAAGGAGTGGCTGAGGACCCTGCACTGGCCTCATTTGCAGAAAAGGAGGCTGAGGCTGCCCTCATCACTCTCTACTGATTCCTGAGCAAAGGGAGTGGAGAGGGAGGCGCTGAGCTCTTCTTTCTAGGATTCCTTGTTAGCAGATGTGAAAATGGTTCAAAGATGCATTAGAGGAGGTTCAGACTTGACAATAGGAAACAATCTTTTGCTGAGGGGGTGATCAAACCATGGAACAGGCTTGCTAGAGTAGTGTTTCATGCTCCATTGTGCTTGTTTTGGCTGAGATAGTGTTAATTTTCTCCATAGTAGCTATTATGGGGCTGTGTTTTGGATTCATGCTGAAAATAGCGTTGATAACACAGGGATGATTTTGTTATTGCTGAGCAGGGCTTACACAGAGCCAAGGCCTTTGCTGCTTCTCACCCACCCCAGCAGCGAGGAGGATGAGGGTGTGCAGGGAGCTGGGAGGGGACACAGCTGGGACAGTGACCCCAGCTGACCCAAGGGATATCCTACATCCTTGATACCATGCTCAGCATATAAGCAGGGAGGAGAAGGAGGATGGGAGAGAAATCCAGTGTGCTCTATGGTCCTGGAGATGGCTGAACACCCGCCCATGGGACATGGTGCATGAATTCCTTGTTTTGCTTTGCTTGCAAGTGAGGGTTTTGCTTTACCTATTAAACCGTCTTTATCTCAACTTTATCATAAGTCTTCTCATTTTTATTCTTTTGATTCTCTCTCCCATCCCATGGTGAGAGAGTAACTGTGTGTGTTTGGATGCTTAGTTGCTGGATGGGGTTAAGCTACAACAACCAAGCCTGTCAGTTTTAACAATTTCTCATCCCAGAATTGTCCAGGCAGTTGGACTAGAGGATCAATGTAGATGCCATCCAACTAAAATGATTCTGTTCTATTCTATTGCCCATGAGATGGCATTTGACAACCCCTCTTTCCTCCCACAGATTTATTTCATTTGTTAACAAGTATCTTGTCCTTAAAATGAACTCAAGCCCATTCATTCTCATTTATACTATTTAGGATTCACTTGATTTTGAAAATACCATTTTTATTCAGTCCAGGCAAAATAAGTTGCTAGCAGGACTCTGAATTAAATAGTATTCAAATTACGGCAAAAGATTATTTAGGTTCCTAGTTATTGTTGCCATTATTTCTGGAAATTATTGACTAGGATTCTATAGCCAGGAGGAAGAAAAAAAAAATTAGAGTATTTTTGTCAATGAAGGATTTTGTCATCACATCAGGATCAGAGATGATGAAATTTAAAAAAAAAAATAGGCCACGTTAACAAAATTTTCTTGCATTAAAACAGAATAAAACAGGTAAATAAAAGCAAAATCCCTATTATTTTAATTGAAGTACATATACACATTTAAGTGCAAGAAAAAAAAAAACAGAAATTAAATCCTGTAGCTGAAGAGTCAAATGTATAAGAGAATTTCTTTGTATCATGCTTTTCCCAAAAAAACCTGTCTTTGATCCAGTGTCAGAGTAGAAATCTCTCAAAAGGACATCAAAACAGACACAAACATTTTTTAAAGTAACTAGACGCTTCAGCCTGAAAAGGCTGGTGAGGTCTAACATACCAAAAGTTAGCACAAAACTGTCTTCCTAATAACTATGTTTAGGAGACAAAAGGAAGCATTTTTAGCCTTCCTATTATTCCTCAGGACATAGCTGAGTAAGGATTTTACAGACATTAAAGAACAAAGTAAAAAAACTTCTATTTTGCTCACTAGCTTTGTGCTGTTTAAAAACTAGAGGGATAAAAAGGTTTCAAGAGAAGTATACATTCTTAAATGTTCACAGATGTTCAGAAAGTGAACATTAGTGTCCTTAAGGCTAATCTGGTTTACAAACCAAAGTCCTAATGTCCAGCATGAAAATTATGTATTTACTTTAGATTAATAGATTTTCTACTTGAATACTTAGAGGCTCGTTTGAAAGCCTTCACTGCAGACTGCAATGCAATTATATTCAATTCTTAATGTAGTTTAATGCAATGATGGAAATCTGAAACTATCCCTGTTTAAGAAGCAGATAAAGCTTTTAAGGACTGCAAGATTCTTTCATTTTGCAGTCATCCTTTCTGTAGTGATATTAGCCCTCTGTGTAGACATGTGAATTTGAAAGAGGTAATTTTGGTACTTTGAAAGAAATGTGTTCTCTATTGCCATTATGTGCATTTAAAAGTCATATAAGAGAAACCAACAATAAAAGTGCAGAACCCAATTTAAAACTCTCTTGCCATCACATCAAAACATGCTGAAGATGAATTGGTCATGATTAAAGGTGAAACAGTTTTTATCCCTATCAATTAGTCATGTATGTAATATAAGTTAATCCTTATTTAATGATGTCTGAGTCATTAGAATTGAGTTTGCATAGATACAGATAGATAGACAGATATACATAATTGGTGCTACAAAACCCCAACTTTTATGCGTGAAATGAAGGTCAGAACTAGAGATAGACACAGTTTTATTATTAAAGAGATGCCAGACTCTTTATTGATATACTGCCTGGGATATTGCTGTGATAGTTTCAGAATGAAGGCTCTTGGAGAGGTTGATAAAAATGTAAATTATTGCTTTTCTTGCTTGGGGAGAATGACACACTCTACATACTGTAAAGACAAACTTTAGGCAGAACAGAAAGTATTCCCTGCTGAGTCACTCAGTGCTCTGCCTCCTGGAGACAGCAACTTCTCATTGGGACAGGCACAGCAGTCTGTCCCATGGTCAATCAGAGTCAGGAGGAAAAATTAAATAAATAGGAGGCTAGAGGAGAAACAACCTCTTCCTCTGAGTGTTTAGAATAACTTCTTTACAAAACATATTTTGCCTACAGCAAGAGAGAGGCAGACATGCCCCAGATTCAGAAAACTACCCGTGCTGTTGTGTAATTCTCTGAACACAGCCTGCAATGAACTTAGTCAAACCTATACATTTGTTTTCAGGTACTGCCAAGAGCAGGGGTTTTAGAACTTCTGCAAGATAGAGACAGTCATACACTTCTCTGGCTAACGTGGTGATTTACTCATGGAGGTGCTTTGTCTTTGTTCACCCAGGGGTCTTTTCAAATGCAAAATATCTCTACTGATGTGCTGGAGAGAAGCCTATCAATGCTTCCTCCTCATGTTTCTCCTAAAGAAGATGACTAGGCTCATTGTTTTGTGCCCCAAGCTGTATTTGAAAAAGACCAAGGATTGTGGGGTTGTCTGTTATGGTTTGGCTGGTCTTTAAGTGCCAAAGGAAAGAAGAGGAAGAAATAGAGAGGACTAATTCCTACCTTCAGAAACTACTCTGTAGATGAGATTCCCTGTCTGTTCCAGGTAGGTCATCTGAAGAAGCTAAGAAAGAACATATTTTTAAGACCTCAACAGAAATAAGACTGAGGTTAGTTGTTTAATTTATTTTTATTTTCCCCAGGGACATTACAAATCCCTCAAGATTTACAGACACCAGCTAGAAAAAGTTTCAGAACTATGTTTTAGACTTGAACTGCTCAAGAATCTTGAAAACAGATGATTAATGTAATCAATTAATGTAAAGAATCTGCTTAGGATAAGTGAAAATAAAGCTGAAAAGTAAAAGCTGCCCACTTGAGTCACAGGTGGAAACCTGAACCAGTGGAACTGCTGATGGGCACATTTCTTTTGTCACTTTCATGAATGGGAAAAAAAGGCCATTCTTCCCGTTATTCTTACACTTCCAAAAGCGGTAAGAAAAAAGAAACAAATTAGCTTTTATTCAGCTCCCCAGAAGAATACATTTCCTTCAGCTAGTCTGCTTTTGACACAGATATAATTCTGACAATAACTCTGGAGAAATCATAACACTAAATATACATGTGATCAACCTATTCATGGCTATCTAACTGAGGAATTAACTAAATGCCATGTGAAAGAAAAAGTATGAGGAATATGAAAGTGGTGGTTTCATGTTAGCTTTTTTCACATAACTGCTTTTTCTTTTTTGTACCTGAATCTCCAAGCACACAACTTAAACCAGAAAGAAGTAGGAATATACCATTTCACCATGAAATAGAAACTACTTGTACAGCGCTTCAATTATTGACAGCAAGAAAATGCATGAAATAGTGAGGAATAACTCACCAATTCATTTCCTTTACTCCTACTGCAGAAGCTCTGGTATTTTAAAATATTAGAAGCCTAAAAGCAGAAGTTTTGGTATTTTATCTTTTTAAAATTTCTTTCTTTCTCCCACCACGGTAAAGTGATAAGGAAAGCAAGGGAGTATATAATTGTGTACACATTCCCTATCTCATTTAAATTCAACTGTCAAAATATCAAAAGGATTTTGAAGGGAAGATATGTATTCTACATTCAGGCATCTTGCAATTGCTACATTTAAATGGTGCCACTATTCTAAATAATGCTTATAGCCAAGTAATTTTTATGCAGCTCTTTCACTTCAGCTATTGTCATTGTTAAGGAAAGTGGAAACCATGTTGGCTAAAGGAAACCAAATATTAAAAATACCAAAAAGCCAGTTTGCTGTGAGTAATGGTAAAAACTGATGGGAGAATGGCACTCAAATCATTCACCCTCTAGTAAAATTGGCAAAAAATATTAAACTTAGCCATGTAAAACATCTACAAATGAATGCTAGGTATTAATAATATATTTATAAAGTTAAGTCCCAATATTTTTCGTGATACTTTTATAAAAAAAAATTAAAAATCCATAAACAACAATAATCTATGCCTTGTTTTTCTTTTTGTGAAAGACCATCACAAGTTGATAAAACTTGTCTTCATGATGAACCCTGGCCTAAACAGGCGTTTCTGTACTTGCAAGGAGGGTGGTGTGTCATTTTTGAAAGAATGAGTGAGAATTTGTCTATACTGCCTACTCTGACACAGCAGCAAAACCAGAAAAAGTAGCAAATTCCTTCCAGAACAAAGGAGCATAACATTTTTCATATTATTTATAGCAGAATAAATCAAGTCACCACTCATCTATCTCGTTAAGTTTTTTACCTCATCTCACGCACAAGTTTCAATTTCCTTCATATAACATCTTAGTCTTCTGTTTTAAGGCTTTCTCTTTTGTTCATGTGTTTCAACTTGAGACAGAGGGTCTTCTAATGACTCGATTACAGGATCTAAGCCAAAGCTACTTCAGTCAATATACTTCAGGAGAAGGGTGCCAGAACTAAAATTTGTTCATCACCAAAACTGAGAGTGATTTACACATCCAACTCAGCAACTCAGAGGAATAATGCAGTTCTGGAAGAGCATCAATCAGTTTTCACAACAAATTGCTTTTAAATAAGGATAATAATGAAAGCTCAAAGAAATCTGAACATTTATTTCTATGGTAAGTTTATATGGGATATATGTATTTGTACATACATATGCAGTATTAAATCCTCTCATATCTTCGGTATAACTTATAGGAGCCATTACTTTTTCCCAGTACCCAAGTCATTTCATGCTTTCTCAAGAAGTTATATTTGGTTTACATTCTTCTTATATAACAGGAAACAAACAATTATGGATACCCAATTACTATTTTGGGCACTGAAGTCTTAACTAGGAATCTGGTTCTTTTGGACTCTCCCTTAAGTGTCACTGCAGGGATTGCTGCTATGAGATTAATGCAGGAAAGATTTCACTGTCATTGGTTACAGAGAGACAACTGAAGAGCCAGGGGCACATTCAGAATCTATTTGAGATGGACCTAGACAATTCATATCTCAGTCACATTGTTGTTTGCTCTATATGCACTGAATCATAAGAATGATGTGTGTACTTACAAAGAAACTTAAAGCTGTCTAAGAGGGCAAAACCAAATTCAGCAGTGTTACAAAAAAGGGATTAAGGTGATATTCTGATATATTTTAAGGTAGAAAAGTGTGAGATGGTCAAAATGACTCTCAGGTTAGTTAAGAACATCTAATAAATTGAAGAAAGCTTAGAAATCATGCAATATGCAATTGCTGCAGCATTGTGTAGTTCACAAAAAAGTTAATCTTCTGATATACCATTTGTCTTCTCGAAAGCATAGTAGAAAAAAGTTGTTTGTAAAGTGGCAGCTGATTTGGGAGATTTGGTTCCAATATTACCCAGTCTTCAGGTGAAACAAGTGGGGTTGAGAGTGCTTGACAGAGCCTCTCCATCGCTTCTGTCACGCAGCCTTGTTCAAAATCATTGTCAGTGCTGCCTTTTGATAACCTGCACTTCTCCATGCTGTGAAAAATGTAAAGAACTCTTGATTCATTCTTCTCCATGCTTTACTGAGTGCAGAAGCATAAGGATTCTTACTGTGCTGTAGACTCTAGGCACCCTCCTTGGGGTAATAAGATATAATACAATTTCTCAGATGCAGATTGTTTGCAAACTGGCCCAGGAAGCCTCTGAATCTTTGATTACCAGGGGAGTTCTCTCTTCCCCACCATTTATTTTTTGTATTACATATACTGTCCAACTGCACAAGATAAACTCCTATAATACTGTATACAGGAAAATATTGTCTTTCTTTTATTTACTTAGGAGCTTTCTTATAGCAGAAGTGCTGAAACATTTGATTTCTAAGATTCATGAAGAAAGGGAAGGAACAAACAAGCTTTCAAAAAAGCACTAAACTGAAGTTTCTCTTCTACTGGGGTGTCAGAACGAATATTTTTATTGTCTATTAAAAAAAAATCACAAAACACAGCAAAAACCAGGACATTCTTTCAATCCCACATTTCTCTTTAAAGAGAACAGATATGGCAGTTTCTACTCTGTTAGCTGAAACCAAAGCACTGCCAGGCTGATGAAGAAGCTGGGAGTCCAACTATCTGGAAGTGGTTCATATGACCAAGTCACAGTGTCTGTCACAGCAGTCTGTATGTCCTCCAGTTGTGCTGGTATCTACCATGGTAACTCCATCCCCAGCTTCCATTTAGAAGCCTAGAAAGGGCAGAATCCACCTCCTCTACAGCCCCCAACTTCTGAAGTTATGTAATGTTATGGCTGTTGTTTCCAGGGAAACTGATACTCAATTTCTACATCATGAAACAGCACTATAGAAAACTGAGAACAGAGAAACAGAAAGAAACTCATAAATATCAGATACAGACTGCTGTGAGAAAAAAACCCGCAACAAATTCACTTGCAGTGGTGTTTTCCCCACAGAAACAGCATGCAGCTTAGAAAGTGCAGAAGTCAGCAGAACATCCTTTCATCACAGGGATGAAGAAACTGATTCTGAATTGTACTAAACATCCATAATTCCCATTGATATCAGTGTAAACAAAATGTCAGAAAGCAAGTAAGAAGTAGTTCAGCTCTTCTCAGGATTTCACTGCTATAATGAGAAAGGTAATTCTTGTATAAAAATTCAAGAAAAAATTATTAAAGAATAAGGAATGGACATTCTTCCAAAGATGTCAAGAGAAACCCTACTGATTGCAGTTCATCCCTCCCTGTTCTTGTGTTTCCCTTTTTAGCCAGGTTTAGAACAGCTTTTGTCAGAGAGAAGACTATTTCAAAACAATGCTGGAGGTAACACGATGTGCTATAAAGTAATATAATGGAAGGAAAGGGAAACTAGTTTTCATATATACTCATTTTCATCTGCACTCTATAAGACATGACAAAAAATAATGATCAATAACCTCTTAATTTATCTCTAGCCAAGCAACAGACCTATTAAGTCCTCCAGTGAATGAAGTCCTGTCAATCAGAAAGGCTCTTATCTGCTAAAATTGGAAAGCACAGCAAACAATCATCTGTGTTGGTCTGAGGGAGCTGAAATTCTACCCATAAAAGCAGTATTTGACTTCTGCATGTTTTCTCTTGGTGCCAAGAGAGCCTTCAAATATCAGTGTGCTGAGACTGATGACTTCTTCCCTGAGCTTGCTAGTTTTCCTAAGTATTTTTTCCTCTCCACACTAAGCACAAGAGTCTGAAAAATCCTGAGTTCTTGTTTGTAAACAAATAAAACTACATGGCAACAGTTTAAAGACAGATACCTCCACCTATTTTTTTTTTCAAATAATTATAAATTTGAAAGCAGAACATCTTAGAGACTGAGGACACTTACAGAAAATCAAGGAAAACAGGGTGCTGTTTCTCATAGTTTCCTGGAACTTGGATAGTGCACAATTTAATCTCAGTTTAAACCTTTTGAATTAGTTTAAAACTATGTTTGGAAACTTACATGCCACCATCTCTTTTCTGGAAATTTCCTAAATTTGGAAAGGCTGCAAAGGTCCTTGGACTTCTTGCTCCAAGAACTGTATGGAAGCTGCTGAGCCATTGGTATTAGGAGGGAATAACTAGGGGAGATAAAGTATTGGTTGTCAGGGGGCCTTCAAATCCACAGATACTTCTTTCCTTCAGAACAGTTCCACAGAAGACAGCAGGAGTGAAACTTTTGGTTCTTGAGAAGTGGCTCTCAAATGCAAAATCCCAAATTAAAACGATATTGAGTACACAGCAGTGATTAAATGGCTGAATAATAAACTAGAGTAGTCAAAGTACAGACTGAGGGGGAGCTATTACCAGAATGACTATAATTAAGTCTAATTATAATTGTATAATATAAATTATATATTGTAGATAGCTACAATACAGTTTTATTATGTATTATACAGTACACAATCAATTATGCATCACATAATTCATTATAGCTATAAATATTTATTACTTATTATTAATTATTTTAGTGACATCCATCCTCTTTGACTAGCAGAACTAATTTTTGCTCATACGAAATCAAAGAAGTAGGCAGTTTCTACCCAAAAGAGTAAACAACAGCCTTGTCCTTCATGGGTTACATCCTCCAATGCACAGGCAGAAGGAAGGCTGCCCAAATGGGGTGTACACTTAGGATGCTAAATATTATTGGAGAGGTTTACTCAATATGCTGAAAGTTGGTGTGGTCAAGTTCAAGACTGCAGGCCATGCACACTGCATTGCATTATCACCTCTGCTGAATAATCATGCTCAAGTATTTTTTACTTCTCTGGGCCTCTGCTTCCAATCTGGATTACAAGAATAATAATACTGATCACTCTTAAAGATAATTTTAGGTGCATGATGAAAGAAATACAAGGTGACATTGTTATTTTCTTTTTGAACAGGTTTTAAAGGAAGAGCTTCACACAAATCAAATGAACCTGTCCATTGAGACAAGGGTGTCTTAGCTAAAGCAGAAGCCACATGAATGTTTCTAGAAATTTTTCTTCTTCTATATTCCAGTATATATTCTATATACTAATGGTTCCCAGATTTCACTAATTAAACAAAATAGTTCAGTACAACTTGAAGAAACCATACCTCCATTTTATATCTCTATGGTATATTTTTAAATGCAGAAAGTGTTAATTATTGCTGAGATAATTATAAATCACTTCTTAAGAGACATGTAACTGGTCTGTTCTGAAGAAAAATAAATTGTTTTGGATGAATTTGGCCCACACTCTATTTTTCAAAACACCTCATATGACCAGTCCTCAAAGTTGGCGCTAAAAGAATAGAGATGTATCTCTAATATGATATAGTTCAGTGTCATACTATTCCAGTTTGCACAGCTGTTGATATGGTGGTGATTTCAACATGGGTGGATGCCAGGCATCTGCTAAAGGCACTCTGTCATTCCCTTCCACAACTGGATAGGAGACAGAAAATACAGCAAAATGGTCATGGGTTGAGATAATGACCAGGAGAGATCACTCACTGATTACTGTCACAGGCAACACAGACTCAGCTTGGGAATATTAACCAAATTTATTACCAACAAAATCAGAGCAGTATAATGAGAAGTAAAATGAATATTTAAACCACTTTCTCCCCACCCCCCCTCCTTCACAGTCTCCACCTCTTGCACCAGCAGTGCAGGGAGACAGATAGTGGGGGTTATGGTCAGCTCATCACACAAAAGTTTCTGGCACTGCTCAGGGAGAGAAGTACTTCCCCTGTTCCAGTGCGGGGTTTCTCCCCAGGAGAGTTCTCCATGAACTGCTCCAACATGGATCACTCTTCCATGGGGTGCAGTCCTTCAAGGATGGGCTGCTTCAGAGAGGCTCCCACAAGGAGTCACA
>VZTT01005766.1:7547-22404 GCA_013400855.1 Buphagus erythrorhynchus | reverse complement strand
TGAGACAAAGCACTGATTAAGTGATGCAGATCTCCCCCACCACTGTTACACCTGTCCTGTCATGGGGACAGAAGTTTGTCCCCAAAGAAAAAGTCAAAACGTGCCCTCCTGAGGAGGGCCAGCCACATTCCCACAACTCAGTTTTGTTGGAATCATCATTCCCTGCCAGGAAAATTGCTTTAAAACAAAATACCAGCCCCTGGGAGATAGGATGTGACAGAAACCATCCATCAGGACCATGCCAAGGAGGAGGTGGTACCAAGGAGATTATCCCGAGTTTACCTTGGCTCCAGAAGACCCTTGCAAGTTATCCATGTGTCTCTGAGCTGACATTTAAATTTGGGAGGTTCTGGCTACAGACTCTGCTCTGATTCCATTCCAGTGTTTTCCTTGTCATGAGCTCGTTCCTGGCCTGATCCAGAGTCATATTTTCCCTGGGAACAGTTGTGCTTTGGATCTCCTCCTTGTCAGAGGCTTGTCCCAGGAGGGCTTTGAAGCAGAAGGACTTTTTCCAGTTTTCAGGACTCACAGTGACCTCATTGTGTTTTCTCAGCGTGGATCAGAAGTTTTTAACGTCGAGAAAAATAAAAGTATTAATCCAAAGATTCGGTTTGCAGGGAACGTGGAAAAGCAGCAAGCTGGGAAAAACAAGACATGAGAATATCAGTTCAATACCACAAGAATTAAAAAAAGAAAAAAAACCCAACCCACAGACAACCTCCCCCTCAAAAAAATGTGAAGAATTCCCACTGCTTCACAGGAAGTTTGTTACGCTTGTTGTTTTCTCTTCTTCAGACTAATATTTTGATTTTTAAAACTTCTGTCACGAGCACAAGGCCACCTGCTCCATGCTCAAGAAGAACCAGCTGGGTTTTGGATGTGATCCCTTTGGATGAGTCTGGTTTTGGGAGCTGCCAGACAAACTCCCTTGGCTCTGATGAGATGGGCACAAGGCAGGAGAGGTTGGGTTGTATCTGCACCCAGGTGCTGATTTGGGCTGGAAATTCAGGATTTGTGGAGCAGCACAAATTTTCATCCCAGCTATCAGCAAAGTGGGGTTTGATGCTGTCTCTGCTTCTGCTCAGGGTGGAGATGGCACAAACACCCCTGGGAAGATCTCAAAAGTCAGCTGGGGCTGTGCAATGCTAAGCCCAGCCCAAAAAGGGGTTTTTTTAAATGTTTCTTTCTAATTAAAATGCTCTTCAGCGCCAGCAGAGCAGGAGCAAGGGCTGCTTTTCTCTCCCCAGTCATCTCAGTGCCATCTATCTCCCAACAGTTCGTTTTAATTATGCAATTACAGTGTGTACAAAGCTTTCTGTGAGCTCCAGTGCATAATTAAAACAGATGGGGAGCTTAATGGGACCAACTCCTTTTTCTTCTTTTAATTAATGTGTTAACAGTTTATGGGCCAGCCTGTGGAGATCTGTTCATCAGCAGCTCTGGGGGGTCCACAAGGCCCCCCTTGTGTGTACTGCCCTGCCATGGGTGTGTCCCAAAAGTGGTGGTGGCCTCCAGAAGGTCCCCATGTGTCACCTCCAGGGTGTCCTGTCACTGGTAAGGCATGGACACCCTGGAGGTGATGCTGGGTGGATGAAAACCTTCCAGGAATGCACAGATCTCCTGCAGGTCCAGGATATTCCAAGCAGCTCAGGAGATCATCCCAAGTCTCTGCAGGAAGAGAAAGGAGAGGAAGAGGAAGAGGCAGGCACAGACATGTGAGTTCCAGGGTGAAATCCACTCCAGCTCCAACCTGTGGGGATGCAAAGAGCTTTTGGGGACAAGCTGTGGGGCCCAGCAGTGATGGAAGACCAGGGAGGGGATGGGGCAGGATGGAATCATGGAATCATGGAATGGTTTGAGTTGGAAGGGACCTTAAAGCTCATCCCATTCCTCCCCCTGCCATGGGCAGGGACACCTTCCACTGTCCCAGGCTGCTCCAAGCCCCATCCAACCTGACCTTGGACACTTCCAGGGATCCAGGGGCAGCCACAGCTTCTCTGGGCAGGGAAGGAGCCCTCTGTTTGTCCAAGGTGACTTGGAACTCCAGGATAAGGCAACAAGAGGCTGTGGAATCTTGGTGGCTTTGGGAATTAGGAGCTGTGTCCAGTCAATGCTGATGCACAATCAAACAGACATCAAATGATGCAGGTGAGAGCACCCAAAAGAAGGTGGGTCCCCAAACCCCCCTATTTAACTTGCTGAGCTCACAGAACACCAGGAATGCCGATGGCTCGTGAGGATACTGGAGGAATTAATGGGATAAAAATCCACTGGGTTGCTAAACTCTCAAAAGCCCCATCAGGAAGCCTCTGAGCTGGACAATAAAATATCCATCTCTGAGTGACTCTCATGGGACAGGATGGGTTGGGAGAATTAAAGGTTTTTTCCAACTTAAATGATTCCAGGATTAATTTAATCGAACTTCAGCGGGGCAGTGCATGTTCTGCAGGCAAAAGTGCAAAGCCTGAGAGAAGGAAGGAAGGATTTGGAGAGCAGCTCCCAGTCCTGTGGGTGGCTGTGGGCACATTCCAGGAGTAGCCTGATAAACTGATAATGTTTTGTGAACTGGCCCTGATTGCAGCAGGGGCAAAACTGGAGGAGAATCTCCCCCAGCCCAGCACTGGATTGGGGATAAATCCCAGCACTTTCCTTGGGCTCAATTGTGCCACTGGGATCAGCTTCCTGAAAGAACAGCACTTTTGTGGCAATGATCCCTGAACAAAAAAGTGCCACTTTTTTCTGCCATTTAACAGGAAAACCTCCCTGCAGAGGTTTGCTTTGCCCAAGCCCTGATGTTCTTCCAGGCTTGGAGTGCTGAGCTCCCACCAGGAGCCCCCACATCAAGATTTTCCTGCCAAAATCATGGCTGAGGGATGAGCAGGGCTGGTCTGAGCAAAAAAAAAAATAACCCCATGGTCAAGGGGAAAACAAGGAGTTATTCCTGAGAGCCCTGGGGTGTTGTCTGGATTAGATTTCATGATTTTTAATGGCAGAGTGGCTCTGCAGCTTCATGGGGGGCTCAGAGGTGCAAAATGAAGGCTCAGGGATGTGCACAGGGGGCAGACAGGGCTGCAGGGGACAGTGACACACACACACACAGATGCTGCAGGCTGGCTTTTCCCACATCTGCAGCCCAGCTGTTGGGCCACAGCTCAGCATTGCTCAGCTTTTCCAGCTGAAAAATGTTAATAGCAGGGAGAGGGACACCTCAGTGAGGGCAAGCACGGCTCAGCAGCTGCATTCCAGCGCTGGGAGAAGATTTGCATGGCACTGGAGGAATTTGGATGCTGGGGGAATGGACTGGGAGGAAAGCATCCAACCCTTTGCACAGGGATGTTCTCAGCCATGCCCAGCACGCTGTCCCCAGTGAGGGTCACTCAGCTGGGCCAGTATCAATCAATTGTCATAAGCCTTGTCCCCCATCCCAGCTGTCCCAGTCCCCCTCCTGCCCCTCTCCAGCCCTTCCATTGCACAAGGAGCTCGTTGCTACAACAGGAATTGCAAAAAAAACCCCCATGGAAACTGCTTGTCTCAGCCAACCCCAAACTCCACTGTATACACAGCATAAAATTTAGTTGCTTTAAACTTGCATTTTTTGGCTCAACTCTCGTGGCCACATCCTGAGCCCGAATGGATTGAATTACTGAGCACAAAATAAATTCCATCTGAGCAGGATGCAGCCCTTGTCTCCCTGAACAAAGTCTGAGGTGTTTGCTTTGCCTTTTTTTTTCCTTTTTGGAAGAAAACGAACTGATCTTGTCCACGTGGAGGGAGAGAGGCTGGGACTCTGGGAAAAGCTGTGTTAGCCATGATTCCCTGAAACCTGGAGAGACACCATCCATTGCCTCTGGAACAGTCCAGGGCTGTGATGCCACTGCCTCCAGCATCCTGCTGGCAAATGTCACCTGATGTGGCAGTGCCACCTCTCTTTGTCCCCTCTCCTTTGGAGCAGGCACCAGGTGCTGCACAAAGAGGGAAGGACTCAGAGTGTTTGGGAAGGAAGGACAGGGCTGTCCATGTTTTGTCTTTAAATTGGGCAGGAGAGTGAGGAGGAAGGAGAGGGAAGTCGAGAGGGGTGGCAAAAGAGCTGGAGGGGAGCTGCAAACTCCCCCCAAGCACCAGCACCCTGTGCCAGCCTGGGGGTGTCTCTGAGCCCCCCACCCAGGCACAGCACACAAAACCTGGGCAGGGAATGATCCCAAAGGTGCCAGCACTGCACAGGCTGGGGGGTGTTGGGATGGGGCAGGAGGGGCTTGTCTGCACCCCAGCTGTGGAATGGGGGATCCAGCAGGGCAGACAAAGCTCATCAGATACATCCTGCTGATTCCCAAAGCCAAACTGAGGCAGATTCCACGGCCAGAACGAGCTGGAACAGAGACTAGACAGAGCTAAATGGACAAAATTGGTATTTATTATTTATTGAAACGCCTAAAAGTGATACACCTTGCGCCGTGCAAGAAACTGCNGCAAGAACCTGCTGACTACACCCAGGATGGATCCAAGATGGATCCTGGTCACGAGTTTTTACACTTTTATAAGTTTTGGTTCATCTACATATTGGGGTTAATTATCCAATTACAGCCCCAGGCTATGAAGTCTCAGCCCCTAGCTTGCCCCTTTTTCCTCAACTCTGTTTCTGCTTTTTGGGTACCAGTTGTCCTTGATTCTCCAGCTGGGCAGGGATTGCTCTGTCCAACCACCCTGTGAACAGAACTCGCTGACACCTAAAATGAACTCTCAGAGTCACACACCAGGCAGCAGAGATTCTGAAAAATATAAAATCCAAAACCCAAGGCATCTGGACAAGAAGGAAAGCAGAGGCTGAGGAACCACCAGAGCCCCTCCGTGCTGTCTCCAGCCTGCAGCCACCTCCAAGGGAATCTCCGGGTGTGGGAAGCGGCTGAGCCGGCTCTGCCTGTCCCTGCTCCACCCGCAGCCGCCGCTCCCCGGATTCTCCCCTGCCTTGCACGCTCCTGCAGAACCATCCCATGCTCCCCTCCACGGAAAACATCTCCACAGGGTCTCACCCAAAGGGCCACCAGCCCCCCTGGTCCATGCTGGAATAAGCACGCCGAGAGGTGTGACCTCAGAACAATCCCCAAAATGTGCTTTAGGTGCCCCCGGTGCTCATCTCACAGCCCCTGCAGAAGTGCTTTGGGAGAAGAATCTCTGGCAAGTTTTCCTTGATGAGCCCTAATTTGCTCCCAGGAACCAAAATGCTTTGTGATTTGTGCAATTAATTCTCTGCTGCTGGCTCGTGGACCCTTCACCTGCTCAAGGAGAGCTGCAGCTGGAGAGAAAAACTGGAACATGTGCCTGCCCAGCATTCCTTGAGGATGTTATTTGTTGACTTTATTATTGTATTGTAAGCATTTCTGTACTTTACTATTGTATTGTAAGCATTTCTGTACTTTGCTATTGTATTGTAGCCCTTTTTGGAGGAAAAAAAATGCCCAGAGTTACCACTGCACCTTGGGGTTTGTGCTTTGCTAAGGCTGTGGTGGCCATGGTTTGGTGTCACCTCCAGCTGTCCCCACTGTCACTGTGCCTTCTCACAGCTTCCAAAGTCAGCTGGGAATAGTGGGACAACAGCTGAGGATGTGGGGATGGTGTTCTGGGATTCATCCCATCCTATTTGGCACAGTGAAAGGGCAGGAATCTCCTCAAGGACAGTCTTCCCAAGAAGTGATGGATGCCCTGGAGCATCCCTCCGGGTGGGCAGAGCCATCCCAGCCCTCTTGCACATCCAGGTGTGACATCCTCAGTGCTGAGGCTGAGCCACGTGGAGTGAATCCTTCCACACACTTGCTCAGGCTTGGAATTTAATGAGGAATTAATAAGCACTTAATGATTTGCACACACTCCGTGGAGGTGGAGCAATAATCACCCAGTTCCTTTATCAAAACCCACATCTGGTCAGGAGAGTTTGGCACAGCTGTGGCTTTGATCCCAGCTCCCTGTGACTCCCACGCCCCAGCACTGGGACACCCTTCCCTGGTGTGCCATGGAATGATGGAGCAGCTCCCAGTGAGCTTTTCCCAAATCACAGCACAGCAGTGACATCACCACTTCCACAAAAGCACAGAGTCATGGAATGGTTTGACTTGGAAGGGACCTTAAAGTTCATCCCGTTCCACCCAGGTCCATGGGCAGGGAAACCTTCCAGGGTGCTCCAAGCCCTGTCCAACCTGGCCTTGGTCACTTCCAGGGATCCAGGGGCAGCCACAGCTCCTCTGGGCACCCTGTGCCAGGGCCTGCCCACCCTCACAGCCTGGAATTCCTTCCATATATCCAAGCTAAATTTCCCATCTTTCAGTTTAAACCCGTTCCCACTTGTCTTATCATGACAGTTCCTGATGAAGAGTCTCCCTCCAGCCCTCCTGGAGCTCCTTTAGGCTCTGGAAGGGGCTCTGAGCTCTCCCTGGAGCCTTCTTCTCCCCAGCTCTCCCAGCCTGGCTCCTCTGGAAAAGGTGCCCCAGCCCTTGGAGCATCTCCATGGAGATCTCCTGCTCCAGCCCCTCTGTGGTGAGCAGGTAAGGCTGGAGAGAGGATGTCTGTAAGAGAAAAATATTTAAAATAGCAGAGGGCTCCCTCCTGCTCCTGATCCACTGAATCTCCTTTTCCAAGTGGTGGAAACATGTCCTTTAAAAGCCCAGCAGGGCTGTTATTACAGTAAATGAGTTTGCAAACAAGGATGAGAAAAACAAACAAACCCAAGGGCCAGCCCTCCTCCTTGTCAGGGAAAGAAGGAAAACAGCAATTCCCTGTGGCTCCTCCATCCCAGCCCCCCTGGAGCCCACGCCCAGCATTCCAGTAACTCCAGCTCTCCCTGACACCTCCCTGCCATGACCCCATCCCAAAATCTGCCAGGGCTCTGTTGCTCCATGCCTGGTGTCCTGCAGGGCTGGCACAGGGTGAGCTGCAGTTCAGCAGCAGGATGGGAAAATCCTCCTGGAAGTGGAGGAAGGATGAGGGACCTTCTCAACACAGGAGGTTTCCAAAAACATCCACACCATCAAATACTCACAGCCAAAACAACATCCCACAGCCGGAATTTTGGGATAAAATGGGAAAGTTCATCCATTGAATAACGGGATTGTCCCCTAAGGAGAGGCAGTCTGGGGTCTCCGCTGTCCCCACAGCCATGGGACAGATTTGTTGTCCTCAGAGCTTGGCTTTTCCCCAGTCCCAGCAGCAGGCACAGCACGAGGCCGGGATGCACCCCAGGAATCCAGGAGCTGGGAAGCTACAGAGGAATGTTCTGGCAGCCTCAGCAGGAGGGAGTGAGGAGCAGCCCAGCTGCAGACACATCCTGAGCACACAAAAGCATCCTCCTGACCCCTCATTATCCACGTCTGAGGAGCTGGTGCATATTAAAATAATCCCTTCAAAGAGACTGGAGGAGACGAGCACTGAAGTATTGATGAGCCAGGCTGGCACAGGGATTGATCTTGATGGGTTTGTGAATTTTATGAAGAACCTTAGAGAGGACACCAGCACACAAACACATCCCCCTCACTGGGCTCTGAGGGCTCCCCACCCCAGGGTGAGCCAAAGGTCCCCTCATCTGACCCCAGGCTGGTTCTGCCTCATCTGGTGCTCTCAGAGCCTTGGAAACAGAGCAACAAACAAGAGATAAGGGCAGAATTTGATGCTGCAGATAAACAACAACTAAAATCAGAGGGGAAAAAAAGCAAAGCCTCAAATGAGATTCCAGCTCTGCCTCCTCTGGGCTTTCTCATGCAACACCATGGAAATCCCCCACATTCCCATCTTTATGTCTCTTCTCCTCCTAAAGCCAGGACAACCTTTGCTCCAGCAGGGCATCTCAGCACCCAGGAGAGGCTCTCACCACTCCAGTGGAAAAGGTTCTTCCCCCAGAGGGTGCTGGGCACTGCCCAGGCTCCCCAGGGAATGGTGACATTCCCGAGGCTGCCAGAGCTCCAGGAGTGTTTGGACACCAGGGATGCCCAGGGTGGGATTGTTGGGGGGTCTGTGCAGGGACAGGAGCTGCACTGGATGATCCCTGTGGGTCCCTTCCAGGTGAGGACATTCCACATTCTATAATTCCACGATTCTGTGACCCTGACCCAGTGCAGCTCTGCTCCACTCCAGAATTCCTGTCCTGATACAGATCAGAGAATTTTCAGGACTCTGCTGTGAGTCTTGCTGTGTCTTGTTTCCAGGCTGGCTTGTGTCTGCTCTCCTGGCTGGGTTTCACAGGAAAAGCAGATGGATATCAACAAGGGTTTAAAGTGACCCCCAGTCCTTCCTGCAGGTAAGCCAGGGTTTGGTGGGGGGAGCATTGCAGCTCCTGGGCACTGACAAATACCATTGAAATCACTGAAAACTGCAGCACAAGCCCAAATCATCTTCATGTGCTCATTTTAGGGGAGAGAAGGAGCAGCTGCAGGAATTCTTCAGGAACCTGGAGTAGGATCTCCCCTCCTTGTTCTCCTACCCCTACCATCAACTCCTCTTTGTCCATGGGACCTCCCCATCCTACATTTGGGAGAACAAGGAGGCAACAGAATAAATGTCCATTTTTTTCATTATCTCTTCAGTGCCTGGGTTGTCCTTTTCTCCCCCTATTTTTTTCAAAGTCACAGCTCCATCTCTCTTGGTTCCTTGGGAGCAAAGCTCTTCCAGCAAAGCCATGTCTAGTTTCCATGTAGGACACCCCACATCCCCCCAGAGCTGCAGCCTTCCCCCCAGTTTATTAACTGGTGACTCCTTCCAGTTCCTTACCCAGCCTCTGATCCCTGCCCTTGTAAATCCTGGGAATGCACACAGGGAGCACCTGGAATGTTTCCATCTGGGGCTGCTCTGACTCTCCATGGACAGACCCAAAACTGGAGAACAGCCCAAAAACACCATGAGACCATGAGCAGTGATTTACAGCCTGGCTGCTGCTTGCTGCCAGCTCCAAGGTGACTCTGCCTGTGAAGGAAGGAGATTTATAGGACCAGAGTTCTTTCCTCCCACACCTGAGCTGTCCTGGGGGTGACACAGAGCTGTGGTCCCACAAGGCCAGGGCTGGAAGGGACCTTAAATCCCACCCAGGTCCACCCCTGCCATGACAGGGACACCTTCCACTGTCCCAGGCTGCTCCAACCCCTGTCCAGCCTGGCCTTGGACACTTCCAGGGATCCAGAGGCAGCCACAGCTTCTCTGGGCACCCTGAGCTCACAGTGCACAATTCCCAATTCCCAATATCCCATCCATCCCTGCCCTCTGGCAGTGGAAGGCATTCCCTGTGTCCTGTCCCTCCATCCCTTGTCCCCAGTCCCTCTCCAGCTCTCCTGGAGCCCCTTCAGGCCCTGCAAGGGGCTCTGAGCCCTCCCTGGAGCCTTCTCCTCTCCAGGTGAGCACCCCCAGCGCGCCCAGCCTGGCTCCAGAGCAGAGGAGATCCAGCCTTTGGAACATCTCCATGGCTTCTCCTGGACTCATCCCAGCAATTCCCTGCCCTTTGTAGGAACCCAGGGAGTCTGTGATGCATCACGCCCAGCTCATGGCCATGGTGTGTCAGCTCCAAGCAGGGTGTTGCATTCCCAGATGTGGTTTCCTCTCCCCATTCCATGACTCCATGACTCTTCTCCTGGGCTGCATTTGAACCCCTCAGCCCTGGGGCCGTGGATTATGCAGTGACTCAAATCCCAGGATCAGGACTCAGAGGGAAATTTGCAATTCAGAGCAGCTCCAAGACTCTGAGAGTCTCAAGTGGGCAAAACTCAGCATCAGTGACAAGGACAAACAACTTTGAGTGTTGGATGCAAAGCAGTGACCCCATCAGAGCTTCAGCCCCCACCATTCCCACCAGGAATTCACCTCCATGGGGGATGCAGGTGCCCCATGGGATGCTGCAGAGCTGGAGAGGATGTGCAAGACTGGGAAACCTTTCCTTAGATCAACCTCCAACCCCACGGAGAATCCCATGGGTGGGGGGTCAGAGTCTGGCAGGACTTGCAGGAAAACCTTCTGGATAAAGCCAAGCTCCAGGAGCTCCATCTGGCAGCACTTTTTGGATTTACTGATGAGGGTATCCAGTGAGAAAAGAGCCCCATCAAGTGCTGCTTCCTCAGCCTTGAAGAAAATAATTGCAAGAACCAGCGAGCAGCTGACACAGGACAAATTAATTTGGGAGATAAAGTACAAGGGGCGAGCTCTGATGAGGTGAGGAGGAGGGTGGAAGTGTCAGCTCCCTCCAGGGTGAGGGATGTGACAAATCAAGGGAGATGAGGTGAGGTTTCATCCAAAAAGGAGCAGTGACAAGCTGATCACGAAGAGGAAAGGAGAAACAAGAGGAAAGGAAAACCCAGAATTTCTCCTGAGTTTGGTTGGGGATGTTTGTAAGGCAGATGAAGGAAAAAAAAACCAAACAAATCACAGAAGAAAAATCTACCCCTATCAACACTTTTTTTTTTTTTGCAGTGCCACAGCATCACATGTGCCATGGGAGAGCCCTGGGATGCAGAGCAGCTCTGGGAGGTGCTGGTGTCACCCTCTGGGTGGGCAGCACAAAGCTCAGCACAGCCCCAGGCCTGGAGTTCCACAGGAAAACCTGGAAAAGCAGCTGAGCTGGTCCTGGGGAGCAGCAGAGGAGGCAGCAGATGGTGAAGCTTCCTGTGGGATAAATATTGCACAAGAGCCTGGACTGGCCTCTCCACAGGCTGGGGGCAGGGATGAGGGAAGCAGTGCATGTGTGGGTTGGGAATGGCCATGGCATAGAAGTGGAGAGGCTGGGAAGACCAGGATGAGCTCCCAGGATGAGCATTCCCAAAAAAAATTGGGAATGAGCTTGGGATGTGCTGATTTGTAGCTGTCCCAAGAGGAAAGGGAAAGCAGCAGCCATTAGTTCCCAGCAGCTGGGAGGACACAGATTCTTGTGGAATCATGGAATTGTTTAGGTTGGGAAAGCACTTGAAGATTGTTGAGTCCAACCATTCCCCAGCACTGCCAAGGCCACCACTGTCCCATGTCCCCAAGTGCCACATCCACAGGGATTTGAAATCCCTCCAGGGATGAGGACTCCACCACTGCCCTGGGCAGCTGTGCCAGGGCTGGACAAACCTTTCCATGAAGAAATTTTTCCCAATATCCAGTCTCAGCCTTCCCTGGAGTAGCTTAAGAATTTTTCCCCTTGTCCTGTCCCTGTTCCCTGGGAGCAGAGCCTGACCTTGCTCCTCCCTCCTGTCAAGGAGCTGTGGAGAGTGAAAAGGTCCCCCCTGAGCCTCCTTTTCTCCAAACTAAACAACTCCAATGGCTTTGACCAGCCCAAGGTGACCTTGAGTGGCACCACCTGGAGAAAAAATTCCTGGATGGAAGGAGGAAAATTCCTGGATGGAGGGAGGAAAATTCCTGGATGGAGGGAAATTCCTGGATGTTGTTCCAGCAGCAGTTTCCTTCCCAGCAAAGTCTGCTCTTCCCAAATGCTCCCAGCACCTGCTCAGAAGGGCTGGGAAACATTTTGGGTTCCCTGCTGTCCTGAGAGGCTTCCAGAGGAGCAGGATCAGGGATCCAGGCTTGCACTGGGAATGTTCTCTCTCACAGAAGGGACACCCAAGAGGTTCCAGCAGGAGGAATGTTTGTGCCAATGCTTGGGGAAAGCCCTGGGAATTAGGGAACACGGATGTTTTGGCTCCAGCACCATCTGGACAAGAGGTTCCCAGTGAAGGAGGGACTGCAGGGAAGCCAAGCCTTCAGAGGGGGGCTGGGAGCTGCTCACTCTGCCAACCTGCTGCCAAGGATTCGGGGCCAGGAGGGATTTCCTCCCTGCTGGAGCCAAGTGATCCTGATCTTCCATTGATAAACGGGGCTGGATCCAAGGCACAAGGAAAATGAGCTGTCAGGAGCCAGGCTCTGTGACTCTGCAGTGCTTGTTCCAATGGGTGTGGAATTTGGGGGGAATCAAGGCCCAGCAGGGACAATCCCTGTGTAACAGGGTGGTGTTTTGCATCACTTAATTAGTGGCTTGTCTGAAGTCTCTTCTGTCTTCACTCAGAGCCAGGACTAAAAAATACATGAAGGAAATGGATTTTTTTGGTGTGTGGGCTTGGTTGTTTATTAAATCTTATCAAAAGTACAGAAAGTTCAACCACACATCTAGCTACCTGCTAGAAGTGAGGAAAAATGGAGGAAGATATAGTTGCTACATGGTTTCTTAAAGCTAAGTATTTTAATAGAGAATTAACACCTATATTATTTATCCTTTTAACCCAATAACTAAATTCCCATGACCCTCAGTGTGACACTGACTGACCAACCAGAAACTACTGCCTGAAACCATGAAGAAGAAGGAAGATGAACACCAAAAGAGACACCACCCAAAATCCTCCATCTTGTCCCATACCTATTACTGTATTATAAAAACCTCAAATTTCAAACCCTTCACCATGTGAAATCACACACTTCTATTTAACTACACACCCATGATTTTAACCCCAGCACTTAAATCTGGAGCCTTCTCCAAGGCCTCAGGTCAAAAGCAGTGTTCTGCAGGGGGTCAGTGCCAGAAAGCACAGAAAGCTCAAAACTCCCAGGTTTGTGGGATCCAGCATCCCTGCTCTGACATCCACGGGGTCTGTTAATGCCACAGCTACAAGCAGGACTTGTGGGAAAAGGTGGTGATGAGATGAGAGACAGAGGTTGACAACCTCTGCTGGTTCATCATGGGTTCAATGGTCTTCAAGGTCTTTTCCAGCCTCAATGATTCCCTGGTTCTCCACTTTCTTTCCAAAACAAGGAAATTTGCAAGCGTGATCGGCTTGGTCCAATAAATAAAATAAATTTTAAAATAAAGCAATTCAGCACTAGTCTGGTTTAATGTATTAGCACTGACAGTGCTAATGACAAATGTGATTATTCCTAAGCTCCTACATATATCAGGGAAGTGAAACTGCAGAAATTGGCAACCCTTGGGCATTCTTCTTTTCCACCTGCCATTAAATCAATTTAAAGTTCCCATCTCAATCTATCAGAATTAATTATGTGTTTTCAGGCAGCAATTACTGGAAGAAGTCCTTCATTTTGGGATTGTTCCAACTCCAGTGCCCACAGCAGGAGGGGGATGCAGGGCTCAGGGTACTGGGGGGATTTTGCATCACTCTGGGGTTACTTTTTGCTCTGGAGGGTCTGAAGGTGCTCCTGGACTCTGCCCAAAACAGGGCACTGAGCATTTCTGATCCCCACCAGGAACAGACTGGAATATTTCAGCTGGGAGGGACCTGTCACAATCATCAAATCCAACAGCTTGATCACCTCAGGGCTGACCAAAAGTTAATTATTGAGGGAATTGTGCCTCTTAAACATCCCTGGAAATGTTCCAGGCCACACTGGATGGGGCTTGGAGACACCTGGTCCCATGGAATGAGATGGTTTTTAAGGTCCCTTTCAATCCAAACCACTCTGGGATTCCATGGAACACTGACAGGCTCACTAAGGAGCTCTCTGGGCAGCCCCTTCTCCCTGCACACACTGCTCCAGCAGAAGTGGAGTCATTCCTGCCCAGAAAAACTCCATTTCTGGTGCACTTCCAACCCAATGTCATGTGCTTTGGGGTTTTTGTTGCTTGGTTGTTTTGGTTTTTTTTTCCTCCTGCTTTTTTTTTTTTCTTTTTTTAAACAACCAAGTTTGGAAAGTCGCAGGAAATAAAAACAAGAAATTGCTGACAAGTGTCCCACTGTAATTGAGTGAGAACACAGAGCTCAGCTCTATAGATTCCCAGAAATACAGTCCAGATGTGGCTCTCCACGGTGGCTCAGCCAAACCACAACCCCTGAAATGACATCCCTAGGACTGGGAAACTTCCTCAGCGCCCCTTCCAGCCACGCACCACAAAAGCTGGTGCCCAAAACACGCCCAGCCAGAGATTTGGGAAAACACAGAGCTGGCAGCAGAGCCTGAAGGGGCCCCAGTGCTGAAGGTCTGCAGCAAGAATCATGAAAATTTGGGTTGGAAGGGATCTTAAAAATCATCTACTTCCACCCCCTGCCATGGGCAGGGACAGCTTCCACTGTCCCAGGATGCTCCAAACCCGTCCAACCTGGTCTGGAACAATTCCAGGGATCTGGGGCAGCCACAGCTTCTCTGGGAATTCTATTCCAGGGCTTCCCCACCCTCCCAGGGAAGAATTCCTTGCACTGCTCTTCCATGGCAGAGGGATATGTCTGGCAGTGTCCCAACACTGTTGCTTTGCCTCCCAGCCCCACAAAAAATGGGGAGGGGGGAATTGTCCCCTCCCATGGGACATCACAGCCCTTTGGTCTGTGCTGCTGCCAGGGCTCATCCCACCAGGATTTAGCTGAAATGTGAATTCTGCTCTTCCCAGGAGGGTGGGAGATGTGTCCACTGACCCATCTGAGTGGCTTCTGAAGCTGTTAGAAATCCAGGTGTGTGGTGTTGGGACAGCCAGAGCAGAGCAGAGCTGCTGGGGGACATCCCTGCAGTGCAGGGTGATGGTTTTGCTTCCAAATTAAATCATGGAAGAACATCCACTGGTTTTGATAAGTTTTTTCACCCAAAGTGGTTCACTGAGCATGAGGAGGAGAGGGGAAAATCCCACCACACTCCATAAAGGAAGAGAGAAATGCCTGGAGGGGATGATGGATGTGCAGAGGAATCTGAGAGCACACAGGCTGGGCAGATCCTGTTGGTGACAGGACCATGTGTCCCCAACATGGGATTGGTACCAACCTGGTGGTGTTTGCAGGGCCAGCCCAGCTGTGCTGCTCAGCCACCTGCTCTGCAGCACAGGGAATTCATCCTTCCTCACCTCAGCGTTGTGTTCTTCGTGTTCAACATTGGGGAAGAAAACAAAATCTGGGATTTGAGGAGCTGCATCCACATCTCCATCTCCATC